>JANBXA010000031.1:34435000-34610000 GCA_030556225.1 Cricetiscus sungorus
TCTGAGTTAGCCCAGGCTGCATGAGACCAAGAGCTGGGGTGGTGGTTTCATGGCGAAGTGTTGCTGTGTAGGAGTAAAGACCAAAGATCAATTACAGAATCAGCAGAAGCCAGCTCCATGCCCCACGTCTGTGACTGCAGCACAGGGTGGCAGAGGCGGGAGGATTCCTGGTGCTGCCCAGAGAGTGAGCCATTGTTTACAGAGAGAGTTCATCTCGAGAGAAGGAAAGTGGAAGCAATTTAGGAAACATGAGCATCAGCCTGTGGCCTCCATGTGCCGACGGACATACGTGTTTGCAACATAGAGCAAGTACAGTGGTTCATGGCTGTAACCCCAGCGTGCAGGAAGTAGAGGCGGGAAGATTGCTGCAACTGTGACCTCAGCTTTGGTCGCATATTGAGACTAACCAAGCATCAGTGCAGACAGGGGCCATGGAAGACTGCAGCAAAAAGGCAGTGTAAGAGATGTGCTGGCAGAGAGTCGGAGGGGCTCCTGCATTGATGGTGGCTCCCAGGGAGGAACACATCACACGTCGGTGTTTCTCTGGTGAGACGTCGTGTGGCTTCTAACCTGCGTCTCATACTAGTGTCCCTGGCCTTCCAACACAGGACGTGGACCCCGACACATACTCATTTGCTGTGAGGCACATCTGTCTGTCCCTGTGCATGCTGGATGTGAGATCCTGTAGGTCACTTGTCCTTGGGTGTTCTCTAGTAGTAAGAAAGGGTGCAAAGCTGAGGAGGGCTTGGGTTCTGAGGCTGTGGCAGTGACAGGTCAGTGGGGTTCCTGGCAGCAGTGTGGGGTGTGGGAGGCCTGTCCTGGAGCTCATGGACAGCTGTGGCTGGGGACAGCCTCTTGTCACTCCTCTTGTACTATTCATTCAGCACAGCCTGTTTAAGTGGGTGCCTGTGCCAGCCGGGTGTGGCTGTGTAGCCTTTGCTGGATGGGTGCCAGACAGGTGTGGCCCTGTGGCCCTGACTGGACAAACGAAGCCACTGTGAGCCTTGAGGGCCTCAGATGCAGAGTCAACATTAGCATTTGCTAAGAGGAAATGAGGTGTGGCCAGCCTGGTTCTCCTGGGAAGAGGATGTAGGGTATGTGCAGCACTGTCTTTTGGCTTGGTAGGCTGCATCCTGTGCTATTCAGTTCTGTACCTCTTTGGAGAGGTCAGTTGGGTTGCATGGCTTCTGTCTACCATTGTGAGGAGACAGGAGGTCAGTACCAGTGTCCCTGTAGCAGCTGGCTGTGATGTACTGTGCTGCTGGCAGGCATCTGGGGCACACTCAGCAGGTGTGTGGTATCCAGACAAAATTCAACAGGCATAGGCTGTACTCAGCAGGCACTCAGCAGGTGTGTGGTGTGTCCAGCAGGCACTCAGCAGGGATGCATTGTGTATTCACCTCTGGTAACCCTGAAGGAGTGTCGTCCGTGGTTGGAGGCCATAGCTCAGGGTATCCTCAGGGTTATCCCAAGCACGTGTGCTGACTAGTGGTACAGTTGATGCACAACCCCTGGAGACTTGGATGACGTCGAGGCCAAGTGCAAATAGATGCACGCCATGGACGACCTGGGAGGGTGACGACCTGGGGACACTCAGCTCAGAAGTCCTGCTGCCACCCCCATCCCAGGCATATAGCCCATTAAATGTCACTCCAACCCAGAAGAGGAGCAATTGTCATTCCCATCTGGGACTCAGTTTCTTCTCTGTGGAGGCTGGAAATGGGCACGAGAGCTGTGCTCCCTGCAAAGGTTAGGGCTGTGTGTCTGCCCAGCTGGGCCCTGCAGTTCCTCGATGAGACAAGGTCTCAGCCCTGTAGCTCAGGCTGGCCTGAGACTATGGCAACCTCCTGCTTCAGCCTCCTGACTGCCCATGCCACTGGCCTGTACCAGCACACCCCCATGCTTAAATGGTCTGCTGTGCCACTCTGCGTGGTGGCTGCAGTGCCACTGTCACACCAAGAGTTTGAGAGGGTCCCACTTCCCCCTGGCTCCCCAGTGCTTGCCCAGCTCTGGCTCAGATCTTCTGCAGCCCATGTTTCCATGGGTTAGCTCTAATCAGGGGTGCTGCCTGCTGCAAACCGTCTTTCTCCTGTGGGAGCACGCCTCCTCTCACCCCATCCATGGTGCCTTTTGATGCATGACTATTTTTAATTCTAACTAAGACCAATGCTTGGTTGTTTTTTTGCTTTGTTTTGTTTTCTTTCATTGCTTGAGTTTGGTGTTATATCCAAGAAAATGGCTGCCAAGTCTACATGGCTCCTGCATTCCTGAGGTGCAGGCCAGGCTGCTTGCCTCATAGGTCTGCTGTTGCTCAGACAGAGCTGGGCTTGGTGGTAGGTTCTACCTCAGGTCTTTGAGTGTAGGTTCTGAGCTGTCCAGATTCCTGTCTCCATGTGTGAAAATGCGATTTTCCAAGAACGCTTTCCACAAACGCTGCTCTTTCTTTCTCATCTAGTATCCGGCTACCAAAGTCAGCAATTACTCAACTCTTTCCCTGAGGGCTTGTTTCTAGAGGAGTCTATCTTGTTGGTTCAACACTGGGTGGCTTTGTTGTTGTTGTTGTTTTGTTTTTAAATATGTGGCCTCCCTGTGTATCTTCGGCTGGCCTGGAACTCTGTTAGTAGTTCTCAACATGTGGGCTGTGATGTCTTTGACGTCAAAAATCTTTTCACAGGGGTCACCTAAGACTGTCAGAAATCACAGATATTTACGTTATGATTCATAACAGTAGCAAAATTACTGTTATGAAGTAGCAACAAAGGTAGTTTGATGGTTGGGGTCACCACAACACGAAGAACTGTATTAAAGGGTTCCAGCATCAGGGAGGTTGAGAGCCACTGGTCTCTGTAGACCAGACTGGTCTCAAACTTGGAAGATCTGCCTGCCTCAGCCTCCCAAGTGCTGAAATTAAAGATTCACACCACCGTGCCCTTAATTTTTGTTAACTTGTTTTTCATGTTTATTTGCTGTGGTCAGGCTACACACATGTAGAAGTCAGAGGGTACCTGGGAACAATTGTCTGTGGTACTTAAAACATAGAGAGATGTACCATCCACAATGGCACTCATTCATCATCTTATGGGGACGGCCAATCCGTAGCTGGCCAATCTGCTACTACAGGGAACAGGCAGGAGCAGATCTGGAGATGGCCCATGGTCTTCAGGATTCTGTGGGATGTACCTTCAGGCCCAGCTTAGAGCCTGCTGTTAAAGAACAGGGAATTCCCGTGTGGGATGAGAGGGACTGTGAGATTCTGGGGTCTATGGGGCCCGCATCCCTGGGACAGATAGGCCCCACATCCTTTCTGCTGAGAGCCTCCCATTTGTTCACATTTTATTGAGGGCCTCAGACTTACTAGGCAGGGCTCCACCCCTGAGCCACACCCCCAGCCCCTCATTGGGGACTCTAAGCAGGGTTCCACCTCCGAGCCATGCCCCCTGCTCTCACTGTAGTAGATGTCTAGTTCCATCAGCCCCAGAGCAGGGCTGGGTTTGCATCTCATTTTCCTATTTATTAATGTCAATGAAGCCTCCCCAGCCTATTTCTGTGGCATTGAGTGCATTTGTCCTGCAGTGTCACTGTTAACTCATACCTGGCTCTAGAACACCCCATGTGTCTATAAGGAGAGCTTTTCCCCACAAGCCGCCACCCACTTCTCCTTGCAGCCACGGCAGGCAGCCCCTGGTTTGCTGCCCTGCTCTGTAGGTTTGAGTGCATGGCTTTTTCTCTGGCTTCTGATACACGGTGGCATGGTCCAAGTTGTGTCCTTGTGGTATGTTAGAGTGTCGTCCTTTTTCAGGGCTGAGCAATAGTCTCATACCCCAGTGTGTGTGTAGTCACACATTGCTGCTTGGAAACTGGGTCGTTCCTTTCTTGCCCCATTTGCCATGCCACTGTGAATATGTGCTTGCCTGTCCCTGGGAATGGAGTTCGGGGTCAGACTGTAATTTCATATTTTATTTGTGGAGTTCTAAGGAAGTTGGCTTTATTTTAAATAGAACAGAAACCTACTGGTGTGGCAAAAGAAGAGAAGACAGAGCAAGGGCATTTGAGCTGTGTGACACAGTGCTGACAGAGCAGGCCACCGCAGCAGTGACAGTATAGGATGGTCTTACTGGGGTGGGCACCAGCCCGCCCTATCCCCCGAGCGCTCATGTGCCCTGTGGAAGTTGAGTGTGAGGTTCCTATGGGCCTGGGTTGTAGCCCTGCCCCTAACCCTGAGTTCTTACATAACAGCTGAGCACTCCTGAAATTTGGTGCATTCTAGCTATTTTGGGCCATGGTAATGAGGCCACCTCAACTTTGCTTTATCTCCCTGTGGCCCCATCACCCTTGGGGAAGCCCCGGGGAGCAGCAGGCCAGTTTCAGCCATGACCTGAGTGAGGTGGCAGTGTGCAGATCACTTTCCAAAGAAGTCCTTTGTGTTGCCAGGGTTGGAGAAGGCCACCATTTTGTCCACCTGCATCTGGGCATGGTGGTGCACATCTTCGTCCCAGCCTGCTGAGGCAGAAGCTGGTAGATCTCCAAGTTGAAGACCAGTCTGGTCTCCCTGAGGTGGTTGGTCTAGCCTCAAGTAGCCTCTAAACCATTGGTGGGATTTGAAGTTGAACTGCTAAAGGGTGTGGTTCCAAGGCCCACAGACTCAGTCCCTGTGCAAAGGTGCAGGGAACTGAGGCACAGAGCAGTACAGTGTAACACACATGTAAATACACACATCCACATGTGTGTGCTCTCACATGCAAACATATGATTCCACGCATTCAGATGTGGTCATATGGACACACACACGCATATGCATGCATTCAAATAGGCTTGCAGTCCTGCAACTACAGAGGCAAACTTAGGGACTTAGGCCCACAGCCATGTGCTCTGGCTCAGGACAAGCCCCTCTGCACGAGCCAGTGGCATTGTTTGCTCAGAGGCTCCTTCCTGTCTCTGCTTGCTCCAGTGCCCTAGGCTGGCAGGACTGTGCTCCTCAGTCAGCACTGTGACACAGCCTGCCGCCCTCCGTCTCTTCCCATTTGCTTTTGCTTGCTCTTCATTAAAAATGAAGTAAGACAGTCCCTTAAACTCAAAAGAATAAAGATGGAAGATTTTTCACTTTCAAAATTTAATACAAAGCTAGAGTAACTAAGGTATATATTAGCTGTGTAAACACAGACACAGATCAATAGCTGAAGCACTACATCATTTTGGATTTAGCAGTTATATTCTCTTAACATAAGACATAGAAGATGTTACTAACATTTGTAGATTATAATATATATCAAAAGGAATATTGTTTATTGAATTAAATATTTTTTTAGTTAAAAAGTAGAATTGAGAGTTGAGAAACAGACTCCTGTTTTCAGATGATGGACATTTTTATTGTAATAAGACATAAAAATTTGTCAACTTAACAATTTAAATGTAAAATATAATACAATTTGTCGAGTGCCCATTATTGGAAAAAATATCTAGAACTTTTTCTCCTTGCAGAACTAAATCTCTGTTTCTGTTCTCTCAGTGAACAGGAAACCAGCTAGCTTCCAGGGTCCTCTTGTCTCTGGTCCTGTGGAGTCAGATCCAGCCAGTAAACCTCAGGGATCTGCCTACCCAATCCACCACACCAGCACTGCGGCCGCTGGCTGTATATGTTGCCTGCCTAGCTCTTTACATGGTGACAGGGGTCAGAACTCAGGTGTTTGCTTTTGTGGCCGACACTTTAACTGACTGAGCTGCCTGCCAAACCCCTCTTCTCATTTTCAGAGGTCCCCGTCTGTCCCAGTCTGTTCTACTCATGCAGATGAGAGGGTACCAAGGTTTTTGTTTTTTGGGTTTTTTGTTTTTTATTTTGTTGGACAGGCTCTCACTGTGTAAACCAGGCTGGCCTGGAACTCACAGAGATCCCCGCCTCTGCCTCTGAGTGCTGGGATAAAGGTATGTGCCACCACACCTGACTGTGCCCTCAGGTTTAACTCTTGTATTTTCGCCCTTATTTTTTGTTTTGGAGACAGTCTCTTGTAACCCAGGCTGGCCTTGAACTCACCCTACAGCCAAGACTATGACCTTAAACTCCAGGGCCCCTTTCCTCTGTCTTCCAAGTACTGGGATGACAGATGTGCCACATCTCCCAGCTTGCACAAATGGTTTCTAGAGCACAGTGACCCACTGGCATGCTGCCAAGGTCCCAGGAGCCCTGCTTTAGTCTTGGCTCCCTGTAGTTGGAGGTGATGTCTTTCCCATACCACCATCTCCTTCATGAACACGCATCTAGCCTGGCCCACTTTCTCCCGTGTGCACAGGATTCCAGGCCACTGAACCTTGCAGCCTATCTCTGAGTCCTGTGGGTAGCTCTGTGCCTTCTGCAACTCTGGAAAGCAAGAAAGGCTCTGTGAGGCATTTCCTAATGAGTGACTATTTGTTTGGGGACTGGAACCTCACAATGTATGCCCAGATTATCAGTCAGAGAGGCCTGGTGACAAGAGTAAAGGCTGGACATGTGGTGTAAGTCTACCATGCCAGCACTCAGGAGGCCAAGGTGTCTGAGTTGCATAGTGAGCCCGACTCAAGAAGAAAAACGTATGTGTGGGGGCCTGGGAGCTGGCTCTGCTGGCTCTGCTTGAAGTGTAGCCTCTAGTCCATGACACCAGGTCAGAGCCAAGCAAGACGGCAAAGCGAGATGGCCTACGTGTGTGATCCTAGCACTGAGAAGGTTGGGACAACAGAATCCCTGGAGCTTGCTGCTCAGCTCAGTTAGTCTAATTAGGAAGCTCAGGCCAGTGAGAGGCCTGTCCCCCCAAAATAGGGGAGAGGGGCTGGCATAATGGCTTGACCAGTAAAGGCTCTTGCCACCAAGGCTGGCAACCTGAGTTTTGTCTCCAGGCCCCACATGGAGAGAACTGAGTCCTCCATGTTTTCCTTTACCCTTCACATGTATTCTTGGTACATGCATCTGTCTTACCCCCCCCATTAAACAAATAAATGTAAAAGTAACGTATAAAATATGGGGAGGAACAGAGCAAGATGTGTGGCCTGTGATGCCATGCCATGCTCAAAACTAACCCCAGGGAACAACGCCCAAAGGTTGGCCTGTGTCCGTATTGTTCCAGCATGAATCCACATGTCCACAGAAAGGCTTGTTTGAGTCACCTCAGCTTTGTCCTTGGTCCTCTCGGCAGCAGGTTCTAGAGGCAGAGCCCATCTGAGAGGAGCTCAGCTGTGAAGACATGGCCACCGTTTTTCCTGTCATTTCCAAGGACCCACTTTGAGAGTCCTCTGCTGCCCATGGCCCAGACTCCGGATGCTGGTTGTGTCCCTGCTATGCTCTGAGCCTTTGCCGAGCCCCACATCACAGTGAGATGAAGTTCGATGTCACGGGTGTGTGGGATTGGGAGGGCAGAACAGGGCACAGTTCTCTTTCTGCCCTTGCTGTGGCTTCCTTTGGCTCTAGCCATCCTGCCATCCCTTGGCTTCTGGCCAGTCTGTCTCATTAAGCCCAGGCCTAATGTTTTAACTGACTCTACAGAGACTAGATTTTAATGCAGTTTGGTGTAGTGCAGGCTATTTACCCTGGGCGACCTAAACCCAAACCCTGTGTGATCACCTTACTCGCTTGCTGGCTCCCATGGTAGATAGGTGTGTGACTCAAGCATGGTACCTAAACCCCGAACACTTCCATAGTTACCAGCCTGGCGTGTCCCAGGCAAGCCACTTGGGGAGGAGCCATATGTCTCAGGTCACATCAGAGCCCAGGCCAAGAGACCGCTGTAGGACCACACTGCTGTGGGCTCCTGCAGAAGGACCCTGGCACCTCAGGGCTCTGCCTGGGTTTAGCAGGCTGAGGTACTGCATCCCCAAGGTCCTGAGGTATGTGCATATTCCAGGCTTCCCAATTTTTTGTTGTTCGAGACAGCGTTTTACAAAGACCAGGCTGAACTCAAACTCCTCATCCTTCTACCTCCATCTCCTGAGTTACAAGTTTGTGCCATCATGCCCAGTTTATATGGTGCTAGGAGTAGAACCCAGGATTTTGTGCATGCTTGGCAAGCACTCCACCCACTGAGCTACCACACTACCCACTAAGCACCACACCCTACCCACTGAGATACCACACCCTACACACTGAGCACCACACCCTACCCATGGAGCACCACACCCTACCCACTGAGTACCACACCCTACCCACTGAGCACCACACCCTACCCACTGAGCACCACACCCTACCCACTGAGCACCACACCCTACCCACTGAGCACCACACCCTACCCACTGAGCACCACACCCTACCCACTGAGCACCACACCCTACCCACTGAGCACCACACCCTACCCACTGAGATACCACACCCTACCCACTGAGATACCACACCCTACCCACTGAGCACCACACCCTACCCACTGAGATACCACACCCTACCCACTGAGCTACCACATTCCACCCACTGAGCTACCAGCACTGCGATCTATCTCCAATCTCTAATACAAGTGTTTTGGGTTTTTTTTTTTTTTTGGTTTGATTTTGTTTTGGTTTTTGGTTTTTTGAGACAGGGTCTCTCTACATAGATCTAGCTGACTTGGAACTCACAGAGTTCTGCCTGTCCCTGCACTCAGAGTGCTGGGATGAAAGGTGTGTGCCACTATACATGGCCCCAGGGCAGCTGCTAATGGAATGTTCATAGAGAGCTCCAGACAAGAATGGTAGCAAAAGACACCCATTGACTCACGAAACAGCCTGGCTTGTAATAGATTGCTTTCTGACCTCAGTTAGCCCTGTGGTTCCTTGGTGCCTCTGTTTCCCCACTTCCAAATTGGGAACTCAGCAGTGTCTCATCCCTTTGTGAGGCCTCGCTCAGAAATGGGCACTGGGCCAATGGGAGGGCTGAGTACCCTATGGAGGGAAGAGGGCCCCACAGAACCAGCTGTGTTGTACAGACCCCTAGGGACCCGTCACAGTTCTGGGCCCGAGTGCCTGTGTCCAACCTCCACCACTGTCTGGAGAAACAGCTGGCGCCGCCCGCCACAGACCCCCTCATTCCCGGGTCTGGAAATTTGGCAGCGGCTGCAGAGCCTGATTAAAGGCATTCCGGGCTCCACGGTGCCTGTGTACTCAAGTCTGTGTTTACAGTGGGCTGGAGAGACAGGGAGGCTGGAGGCCCACCCGGGGCCAAGGTGACTCAGCCTGGAATCCACACGCTGTGTCTTCCTCCATTCATTCCCTCCTGTGGGCAGAGTGCTCTCAGTGTGCTAGGTCAGCCTGGTCACCCAGCAGGACCCTGGCAACATCGCAGCAGGGAACAGACATAAACCCAAATGTTCTGGGTCTGGTGACACACACCTTTAATCCCTGTGCTTGGAAGGTAGAGGCAGGTGGATAAAAGGAGTTCAGGGACAGCCTGATGACAGAGGGAGTTCTAGGACAGCCAGGGCTATATAGTGAGACCATGCCTCAAAAATAAAATAATTAAAGTTTTGGTTATTTATTTATTTCTAAGCAGTCCAAATGTAAGAGTTGGAACCTTTGGTTCCTCCAAATCAAAAGCATACATATCAGCTGGTGAGTGGCATACCTGTCACTCCTGCACTCAGAGACTGTGGCATAGGCTCAGAGCCAGCCTGGGCTATGTGACACCCTGTCTCAAAAGCAAACCAAAAAGGAAAAAAAGAAAAGAAAAAGGGTTGAGGGGCTAGAGCGTCAGGAGAGCTGGCTGCTCTTGCAGAGAGACCTGAGTTTGACTCCCAGTACCCACTTCAGGCAGCTCAGGGGCTCCAAAATCTCTGCTCCTGTGGGCTCCTGTATATATGTGCACAAATCCACACAAATAATTATAAAAGATTTCAATAAATTCATAAAAATTAAAATGGAACATAGTGGTACACACTTGTAACCCCAGTGTTAGAGAGTCTGCAACAGGAGGATTGCTCTGAGTTTGAGATTCTTCCTGTCAGGGGCAGAGCACTTGCATAGTGTGCTTCTAGTCCTGGGTTCCACCCCCAGCACTGTAAAAACAAAGAGGCCCAAAAAGGAACAAGTGTTGGGGAGGAGGTGAGGCTGGAGGCTTCAAGCCTGTGGGAGTGTGACACACGCAGCTAGCTGTCAGGGAAGACGCCACAGACAAGCCCAGAAGCACCAGCACTGTGCTTCTACCCCCAAGTGTGCACACTTGCACACTGTCTTCACAGATTATTCCCAATCACTGAAAGATGGGAACGTATGCCAAGTGTCAATCATCTGAGGAATAAATAAACAGTAATGTGGTGTGCCCATCCAGGGGCATGCAGTGGACCGGATGAATCTCAGACAGTCAGGACATGACAGAAGCCAGACATGAAAGGCCACATCTTGCATAGCTGTGGGGCGGAGAGAGGTCCAGAACATCCAGAGAGATGAGAAGCAGAGTTGGAGCTGCCAGGGTGGGGAGGGACTGGCTTCAGTGCAGGTGGGCTGAGACATAGCGCCCTCACCCAGGATCGGCCACCCCAGAGCCCCTCACACATTGTCCCCAGCTTGTACACCCGGCTGACCCCTGCAGGTATGGCATTCACCCCACACACACCCCGTCTTCCATTGCTGCCACGGTGAAGCCTCTGGTAGCCTAGATCACTGGTCTGTGCTAAATTGGAGGTCTGTCAAGGAGTGTGGGGCATGTAAGAACAATACTCATGGGTACTTGGGGTCTGGACGCTTTCCTTTAGGCCCTCAAGGGAACAGAGCCGGTGGAAGGCTGGGGTGCAGCTCAGGGGTAGAGCACTTGCCTAGCACATGTGGGGCTGTGTGCCATTCTGCAGCCCCACTGAGCATGGCAGGCCCCTGTCTTCACTCCCATACATGAGGCTCCCCTCCCATGCCATTTCAGAGCGGGGATGCTAGGGGACCAGATATTCCAAATTCTTGTTGCTATTACTGGGGGCACAGGCCTTCTCTCCACCTTCTGGCAGGACTTGGGGAGTGGATTGGGTGAAAGGTTACAGCTCTTGTCCCCAGCTTCCTTGCTTTGATAGCTAGCCAGTCAGCAGCCTGAGCACTTGGCCTGGGGGCTGGTTCTGCTTCACCAGGGTTGGGGTGACCTGGGATCCCTGTGATGGTGCAACAGCCTGCTCTTTAGAATCTGAGGACTTAGCTGCAGGGAGCAGATGGCTCCTCCTGGGGAGAGCTTGGGGATGTGGGTGGTTGACAAGCTGGGGCAGCATGGGCAGGGAGGTACCCTGTGCAGTGCTTGAGGAGTCCCAGTCTCTGAGTAGCACTGTGTGGCTTCTGTTCCCTTCCTGGTGGCTGGCGCTATCTGAGGCCTTCGTACCAGCCCTTCCTGCCCCTCACTAACTCCTTGAGGCCTTGCTGAACTTGTAGAATCTCCCTCTCCCCAGAGTCCCTGCCCCTGGCCTTCTTCTGTAACTGTGCTACAAGGCTGCAGGGCCCAAGTGTGTGAACCCCTGGGCCTCAGCCTCTGCCGGCTGCAGGCTGCCTCAGCACTGGGCAAGCATGGTTAGTGTCTGAGCCTCCTTCCCCCACTACAGCCGTGAGAGGCGGGGCAGTTGTCCTCTGTGGGCATGGGAGAAGCTGGGTTGCCACCCGGGACCCAGAACTACTCTTCTGGTCAGTCTTTCAAGCATTTTTCTAGCTGCTTGTGGCACGTCCAAGCTCTATTTCTATTGCAGGCTCTGCTTTTGGCCACTGTGGAGGTCACAGTGTGACAGAGGACAGTCCCTGTTCAAGGAGGTTCAAAGGCCAGAAGGGAGAAGCCGGTGGAGTTGTAGGCAGTAGCGAGTCTCCTTGCTGGTATCCATGCAAAGGCCCTGAGGCAGCTGCACCTAGCTTATCTGGTAGAGGGGCAATGAGGCTAGGCGTGCAGAGACTCAGACAAGTGAGGGGGAAACTGAGGCACACACAGCGTATTTATTTCTCTGGTCCCCTTCCCTGCTCCTTTTCACCACAGTCCCTGCACAAGGACAGAGCCCCAGCATCAGCTGGCCAGTTCCTCTTAATCTCTTTACAAGGCCAGCCTGTTGCCATGGTGACTACAGCCAGTCCTGGCCTGCCCAAGGCCATTCCATCTGAACAGTGAAGCTGGGAGGGACTAGTGGTTGTGGGGGCTGCACAGGTCTTCCTGGGAAACTGCCAGGCCCTTTCCGATCCCCAAGAGTGGCTCCTCACAAGGCCAGAGGTAGCTTTTCTATGATGCCCTGACCAGCCCACTCAAGGAGAGGCCAACGGGGCTCTATTGAGCCTTCTCTCTGAAGAGGTGCTCCGTCTGCAGTGGGTCTGAGCCCTAGTCTGGGGGACAGCCCCGCCATGCTTGGCCACCTCCTCGCCAAGACTGACCAGAAGAGCAGTTCTGGGTCCCGGGTGGGAACCCAGCTTCTCCCAGCTGTCTCCCTGCCGGGCTTGCTTGAGTTGTCCATCAGAGGAGTAGAGTGCTGTCCTGAGAGAGTGTCCCCAGCAGTGCGTCCTCATGCTCCGGACCCAGGGTTTGTAGGGATAAAATCTTAGTTAGGGTCCAGAGAGATGGCTCAGGAGCTAGGAGTATGGGTGCTGTTCCTGCGGAGAAGCTGGGTCTCTTCAGGCTCTAGGGGATCCAATGACCCCTTCTGGCATCTGTGAACTTGTGCACAAGTGCGTGTAATTAACATAAATACTGCTGGGCGGTGGTGGTGCACACCTTTAATCCCAGCACTCAGAGGCAGAGGCAGGGGGATCTCTGTGAATTTTGAGGCCAAACTGGTCTATAGAGAAACCCTGTCTCAAATAAGTAAACAAACAAATAAATAAATCATGGTTTTAGTTTTGGGTGAGGGTTTCTTTGAGTAGCCTAGGTTCTCCTGGAACTTGCTGTGTAGGTCAGGATGACCTCAAACTCATAGAGATCTGCCTCCTAAGTGCTGGGATTAAAGGTGTGTGCCACCACCCCCTGCTAAAATACATGTTTTCAAAAAGAGTTCACCTCAATTAAGTTGAGATCCAGGGGCCAGTTTATCACCCCTTGGTATCTGTGGGTGTTGGGTGCCAAGGGCTCTGTGGACACAGAATTTCAGGAGTACTCAGGTCTCTCTCTGACATGAGGTAGTGTAGCGTCTCTGGGAATCGCCACAGTGGCATTTAGGGAATCATGGGAATCTGGGAAAGATGCGGTGGTCTTTTTTCTGGGACCGTTGCTCATGGGGCCCACAGATACTGAGGGTCGTGCTGTGTGAGAGAGGAGGAAAGGGGCTAGCATGGCCTAAGGCTGAGACATAGACTGCTACATCATGGGATGCGACACTGGAGCTATGGTCCCAAGTCCTAGACTGCAGTGTGTAGAAGAGGGCGAGGCAGCAAGGGGTCTCCAGGGAAGGGAGGCAAGGATGCCCATGGCTTTAAGCTACCCAGCTCATGGCACTTGGACAACTCTAGAATTCTAACCCGGTCTTGTCATGTTCACCTGGGGTTTGTTCTGGGGTGGAGGGGCTCAGGGATCACACAAGAGGTGCCTCATCTAGCCGCCACCCATCCAGATGCCATGTTTATGGCACCCCAGCATGGCCACAGGGTGAGACAGGCTGCTCCTCTTCCCATCCCCTAATCCCAGGACAGCAGCGAAAGGCATGGCAGGGATACCTGCCACCTCGACCCCGTGGTCAGGCACTGCGTGGAAGGGTCAGCGTGGACATCCTGGAAGAACCCAAGGCTGCAGCCAGGAGTCAGGAAGTGAGACCCCACTTGCAGGCTTTACTCACAGTCTGGTTCTAAACACAGCAGCTTCCAGGTCTCATGAGCCGTCTGCAGCAGTCAGGATCCAGGAGTGCAGACCAGCTGGTAGCCAAGGGTGGCGGGGGTGGGGGTGGGGTGTCAAGAAGTTGCAAGCAGAGCCTATGACCAGGCCAGTGCTGGGTTCTTCCTTTAGTTTAGATGGCACCCGGCAGAGAGTGGTACTTGGGTTCCCAGCTGTGTCTTTGGTTTTTCTCTGAGGTGCACATACCTGTAATGTCAGCACACAGACAGCCAAAGCAGCCCTCCAGCTTTAGGGCAAGTGGAAGGTGGCAGGCTGAAATGAGCATATGGCTGCCTGCCTACCCTCTGTCAAGGCTCTCAGGATCTTGGAGAGGGCCCTGAGCTTGATCCACAGGACTTGAGAAGTAATGCAGTGTTGTGATCCCCTTGCTAGCAGCTGGGAGGGTGTGGGGGAAGCATCCCACAGGCCTTAGTCCTGAGGTCTGCCCAGGACAGGGGGAGTTATTGTATCTCCCAGGAAGTTGGTACCTCGGGGGCCAGTGTCCCCATGCACTTGCTCTTGTCAAGGTGGCCAGCGTAGCCTGGGGATCAGGGTCAAGTGGTTTGCCTTTCAATGATTCTCCATGGTATTCATAATACCATGGCTCTTTAATACAGTCACTTATGTTGGGATGACCCCCAACCATAAAAGCCTTTCATTGCTACTTCATAACTGATTTTGCTACTGTTAGGAACAGTAATGTCTGTTATGTGACCCCTGTGAAAGGATCGTTTGACCCTCAGAGGGTTTTGACCCACAGGTTTCGAACTACTGCTTTAGGTGCAGTATGGCTTCAGAGGGGCTATTCTTGTGGGCAGTCCCGAAGAAAACAGTGGTGCATCCAGCATGCTTCTGTTCACGTGTGCACCATCATTCCTCGATCTCATGTATCCATCCATGTGCTTGGTCACCCGCTCACTCCTTTATCCACATGCTCCCCAACAGATACAGGTTGTCACGTCTCTGTAGACACGCTCTGTGTCTTCAGGAAACGCGGTGTGACAGGTCCAGGGCAAGCTGCTTGGCTGCAGGAAGAGGGACTTACGGGTACAAGCCAGGATCTCATCACTCCAGGGTCACCCTCTGTCCTGACCATGTGCTGAGAAGACTCAGGGCTCTGGAAGTCCTTTGACTTACAGAGTTTAAACCAGAAGGGAGGCAGGAGACAGGCCTTCCGGTTGTCCCATCCCCATGGTACCACATGGGCATGGTTAGCCTACCCAACTGTGCCAGCACAGCCGTACTGCCAGGGTATCAGGGTTATTAGGGTTCTGGTTAGAGGCCAGTCTTGCAGACTGAGTGACCACCAGCACGGGTGACTTCAGTGTTCAGCTTCCTCAGAGGTCAAGCTAATGACAGGTGACCTTGAAGCCCCATGTACATGGTGATGCTCTTTAAAAAACTATTTAGTGTGGTGGTGGCACACTTTTAATCCCAATACTCAGGAGGAAGAGGCAGGTGGGTCTTTGTGAGGACAACCAGGGCTGCAAAGTGGAACCCTGTCAGGGAGAGAGGGAGGGAGGGAGGGAGGGAGGGAGGGAGGGAGGGAGGGAGGGAGGGAGGGAGGGAGGGAGGGAGGGAGGCAGGCAGGCTCAAATCCTGATAGGATTTGGAGGGCAGCATACTATCTGTGGCCTCTCATGACACCAGGGTTTCCAGGTCTTTGTTGCATGGCTGGCCCCTTTGTGGTCGTTCTCAGGCTCGTGGATGGCTCAGCACACTGCTGTCAGACTGTGAGCTTCTTGGTGCTGTCACTGTTGCTCTGAAGGAAGCTGTGGAGTTTCCTTGCCAAAGAGAGGCCTCAGTCTTCTTCATCCACTGTTCATATTAACACTGCCAGGCTTCCCCATGGAGGCTAAACTAAGAGAAATCTGCTACTCTACTGAGTCGCCTCAAAGTTTCCTGCTTCAAGTAATTGTGTTAGAGTCTCATGTAGTTGAGAATAGTTGTCCTCGCTGGAGTCATCTGAGAGGTGGGGCCTCAACTGAGAAAATGCCTCTTAAGATCTGGCTGTAGACTAGTCTGTGGGGCATTTTCTTAATTAGTGATCAATGGGGGAGAGTCCAGCCCACTGTAGGAAGTGCCATCCTCGGCCTGTTGGTCCTGGATTCTATAAGAAAGCAGCTGAACAGGCCATAAGGAGCAAGTCAGTAAGCAGCACCCTCCATGGCCTCTGCATCAGCTCCTGCCTCCAGGTGCCTGCCCTGTGTGAGTTCCTGTGCTGAGTGCCTTCCATGAACAGTGCTGTGGAAGTGTAACCCAAATAAACCCTTTCCTCCCCAACTCGCTTTCTGGTCATGATTTCTCATCGCAGCAGTAGAAACACTTAAGATACTGACCTTGACCTCCTGCCCTTCCTGCTGGAATGACAGGTCACCCCCAAACCCTGCCACAGTGGTACTCTGATAGAGAGGATATGCTGAAGGTCTCCAGATCACCTGGGGACAAGGGACACAGGGCCTGACTGCCCTAGGGGGCAATGGAGTCCCCACCATGCCAGCCTAGATACAAGGTGGTGGCTGCAAGGCCCAGGGTGCTGAGCAAGGTGGGCAGGCATGGGCATCGCAGGAGAGCTTGAGCAGGGTGGGCTCAGGAGCCCCGATTGTCCTACTGGTCAGACCAGTGCTGAGATTCACCCCCAAATTCCAGGCTCCCTTTGCCCACAGACAGCTATGATCACAATGGCCAGGATGTGTTCTGCCCTGGTACCGAGTTCTCCACGAAACCGTGGCTCTGTCCTTCCATGGAGTGCCATTTCTGTCACCGCAGGGGCTGGTAGAGCTCAGATTAGGATGTGGGAAACTGAGGCTCAGACAGATAAGGGGAAGCCTAAGGAGTGTGGGTTTCTCTGTGGCTTTGGAGCCTGTCCCAGAACTCACTCAGTAGACCAGACTGGCCTCAAATTCACAGAGATCCCCCTGCCTCTGCCTCCCGAGTGCTGGGACTAAAGGTGTGGGCCACCACTGCCTGGTGCTTGGTTCATAATTTTAGTTACACTTACTTGTGTGGGTGAAATCCCACACACAGTGTTTGTGGGAGTCAGTTCCCCCTGGGACTCAAGGATTGAACTTGAGTCATCAGGCTTAGCAGCAAACGCCTCTTCTTGTCAGCCCTTTTCCATATTTCATAGCTGCTGGGAAGAACTCAGTGGGAGCTGTGGGTGGGACCAGCTGGCGTCCACTGAGAATGTGGGTGCCTCCAGCACAGACCCAGTGCCGGCACCTCAGCACCAGGCCTGCCCATCTTCCTCCACTGAGGCCCGCAGGAGATAGATAGCCCTTCACCTGGGTGAGGTGCTGGGCCTATGTGCAGCCAGTTGGAGTTCTGCTTCCCTCTCCAATGTCCAAGCCTCCCCAGGAAGCGAGGGCTGGTGTGGGAGAGGGGCGGGAAGTTGGGTCCATAGTTGTGAGAGAACTGAAAATCAGCCCATGTTGTATGCCTAGTGTGGGACCCTCGCAACCGCAGGCCCAGCCGGAGCACACAGCGTCTCACTTTGCCGTGTGCCGCGCCCCTCAGTTAAACATTGCCTCATCCCCTACAATTCAGAGGCCACCTCCTCATTCCTGAGCAGACCCAGAGACAAGCAGGCATGCTACCTAGATGTGTGGCTGTGCCTGTGTCCTCAGGGCCCTAAGGAGCTGGAGGCTTGTGCCGGATCCCCAGTGCTCAGACAGCCCCACTGCCCTGTGGGACGTGGGACACATATGACATTGGTAACCAGTTTCCCGCCATTGAAAGAGACTTCCCCAGGGTCCTCAGCAGACTGAGCCAGGCAGCTCACCATCCACAGGTTCTGCCTCTTTCAGAATCTCAGTCACAGGGTCCACATAGGTCTTCAACCCCACCACCTGAACCTTCTAGATGTGTGGCTACTCTGGGGGGCTCTCTTAGAACATGTTCCCTCCTGCATGGTAACGGCTGGTGACTTTGCTTCTCCAGCTTCAACTGCAAAAATCCCAGTACCTACAGCTGGGCCCCAGCCGCGGACAGTACTATGGTGGTTCCCTGCCCAACGTGAACCAGATTGGAAGTGGCAGCATGGATTTCTCCTTCCAGGTGAGCCTCCCTGTTCTCCTGGCACTTCCCCTCTCCTAGGTAATACTCCAAGTCTTCCTGTTTCAACTTTGTCCCCACCCCACCCCCGTTCTGGGTCCCCTTCAGCCACAGACTCGAGGACAACTGCGTGGCCCACAGGCTGAGCTGCTTTCCACCCACTTCTCTTATATCCTGGGGCTGGAGGAGGTGGGGCTGCCTAGTGGGGTTCCCTGAGCTCCACAGACTCCTGGAGTTAGCCCCCATCCCCACCCCCACCCTGCTGCTCATAATACTCAGCAGCTGCTGCACCTGCCAGCAGGCTTTGAGGCCTCGGGAAGAGCTCTGGGCCTCGGGGGCTTGGCTCCAGCTGCCTCACTGATCTGCAGTTCTCAGAAGGAAGCCCCTGCCGCCTGACCCCACTTGTCTGCAGATGGTTCTTGGCAGAGCTGCACACCCCTCATGGCTCCCTCAGGCCACGGGCCGCTGTCAAAATAATGTAGATAAGGGCTAGCTCTTCTCTCCAGACCACAGTCTTCAGGAGAAGTCCAAGGAGGGGCTGCACACAGGGCCCTCCAGCCATCAAACACAGTGCTACCAACCGTCTGGGAACAATCACGTCCCCAAGAGCTGGCAGGCTCCCGAGTCATGACTCTTCTCCTACCTGCTGCTGGGATAGGCAGCCTTTACCTGGCTTTGCTCAAGACTGCTCGCTCGGTCCTGGGGGACATTATCCCGTGGAGTTCCGGGGCCTGGCATACTGAAGTCACCGGCTCTCTGGGGCCAGTGACCTCTATTTTATTTTCCTCCTGGCTCCCCCCTTCCCCCCAGCATCTTCACTTGACCGTGTATGGTCACCACAGTGCACTTTTCAGTGCCGACACAAGGAGCCCTGCTAGGCCCACATTTGCCTGAGGTACACATGCTCATTGCCCTTGGTTGTTTGCATTTTCAGTGCAGTGGATTTTGGGGGCTACTTCTGGACACAGCTTGGTGTCTCTGGTAACTGAGCCCCAGGCTGAGGCTGTCCTTGTCCAGCTCCAGCCAGTAAGACCTTGACCCATGTGTGCGCACTGGGTGTACCACAGCTGTCCCTGTGACCCTCTGGGAGGAGCCCTTCCATCCACCTTCCCGAAGCAAATGTGCTCAGTGCCATCTTGGGAAGTGTGTATTGGTGCTGCTCAAAGTCCTCCAGGACTCTTGGGGTCTTCTTGGGCAGATGCCATGTGCACACATCCTGACCTGGGGTCTGTTGCAGCAGAGTCCACGCATGTGTCCTAAGATGCATGGACATGCCCAAATGCTGGATCCCAAATGGGGCTGGAAAGCTGGGAGGGGCCTGGAGAAGTGGGTGGGGCTTGGAAGGCTGGGTGCGGTCTAGAGGGCTAGTGGTCTGTGTGCAGATGGGTCTTGAGTGCTAATGAGAGCAGAGAACTGGGAGGGACCTAATGTGTGTGGGCATTTCTGGCCTAGAGAGATGGATGCCTCAGTTTCCCCTCGGGCTTATAGATGTCTCAGAGCAATGACTGGCCTCTTCTTTCCCCAGGCCCCGGGGGTGAGGATCATGGCCATCTTTGGGGCTCAGTACCTTTCCATGGGGAAATATGTAGAAAAGTTCTAAACCAGCAAGCTCTTTTTCTGGGTCACAGAGAGATTTGGCAGTGGCCACTTCTTAGCCAGCCCTGAAGGCAGACGCACAGAAAGAAGTGGCCAGTCCATTCCAGGCACCACTGGCAGGAAGCCTGTTTGAATATCAGAATGGCTTTTATTTTGTGACTAGGGACAGAAGGACCCAGGGCCCAGGAAGCCAGGCAATCATGGGCCCAAGACATGTCCTAGGCTGGCATAGGCAGCTGAGTTCACCCTAACATGGTGACAGGCTTCTGGCAGCCTTGGGGACTCAGAGGCTTGCCTGGAGCCTTGTGGCAGCCCAGGTGTGGGTAAGCATCCCCAGCCAGCCAGGCCACAGCCCCGGAAGGCGTCTGTAATTGGCTCCCAGTGGCGCCTGGCTGAGATGCTGGGGGTGGGAGCAGCAGAGGGGGTAGGACAGGGGGCCCACGGCTCAATCTAGAGCAGTTCTGGGCTCTGCCTCGATCCTCTTGGGAGCAAATGCTAGGCCAGGTGGGCCCTACAGCAGCTCTGGGCTTGAAGCCCTAGGGGCCTCTCTTGGCAGGACCCTCCAGAGATGACGTAAGTGGGGACAGGAGGCTGGCCAGGCCTGGGAGAGAGGGTGGAGGCCTGTCTGCACCTGGCCAGCTGCGGAGAGTTACCCCTGGCACCCAGGCAAAGCTTGTACCGCCCAATCTGGCCTGAACATGCAGGCTGCACTGCATGCTTCCTGCTCTTCCTGGGACATCCCTGTCGGCTTTTGTACCCCAGTCTCAGGGTTCAGCTGGAGCTTGGGCTGCCAGAGAAGCCTGTGGAGTAGAGTTTGAGTATGGTATGTTCCAGATCAGGGGTCCCTGAAGGTAGAGCTGAGGGAACCACGGGCCTCAGCCAGTGACCTGGGTTTGGGTCTCCCCTCTCCTTTGTAACCCCATTCCTGACCCATCCTTCTCTCCAGACACCGTTTCAGTCCTCAGGCCTGGACACGAGTCGGACTACACGACATCATGGGCTTGTGGACAGAGTTTATCGTGAGCGAGGTAGACTTGGCTCCCCGCACCGGCGGCCCCTGTCAGTTGACAAGCATGGGCGACAGATATCCTTTCTGAAGAGGATGTGTGTGGGATTGGGAGGGACCAGGGGAACAGGCGCACACTGTTGCCTGTGGGCACCAAATTGGGGAACTCTAGGGACAGCCTGGAGATAGTGGGACAAAGGGAAGAGTTGAGGAGAGTGGCTGCAAACCACAGAGCCACAAGGACTGGCCAGGAGCACAGCCTTAAGGAAGTAGAAGGTCTTCTGACTAAGGCTACAGACAGAGCCGGGCCCAGATGGACACAATGGTGACTCCACACATACAGTTGGACTCTGTTATTTGAAGGGTGGACACCTGCCAGGGTCTTCTTCCAGACTTGGCTGCCTCAGTGAGATCCCCATCCCAGAGTGGTTTAGGTTACTCTTGTCCCACTCCCAACTCTACAAGATGGAGCTGTCTGTCTGCTCCCTGCTGCTTGCTTCTGAGCCTTTGATGCTGGGCGCCGCCTCAATGGAAGAGGTCAGTTGAATTTGGCCTCCCTGAGGCATCTGGGCACCATTGTGAGGCCTCGACTCCATTGGAATGGGTTAGAGGGTGGTGCTGAATTGTAGGTGAAGGGGTCTGGTCCTGCTGGGAGCCCCTGCACCAGCAGCTGTCTGCAGGCCTAGTCACAAGCTGGGAGCCCAGGCCGCCCTCAGCAGCTCTCAGCAGCCTGGCTCCACAGCCTGTGCTGTGGCCACGGCATGTGGGTGCAGGTTTCAGAACCCACTTCAAGGTTCCCTTAACCCGTCCACGCTGACAGCTGCCCCTACAGTACTGTGTACCTCTCACCTCCTGCGGATACCAGCTGGAGGAGGTCAGTGCCAGGGACACGGGAAATACGCTTGCTACAGCTGTATGTGGAGGGGCAGGGCACAGTCACTGCAAAGTGACCAAGAGAGCCAGGTGCTTCCAAAGGGTCCATAATAATGTGGAGATCATGTCTTCAGGAGCCTTTAAAACCCCACTCCCCTCTCTGCTCCTCCTCCTGCTCCTCCTCCCTCCTCCTTCTGCTCTTCCTGCTCCTCCTCCCTCCTGCTGCTCCTCCCTCCTCCTGCTCCTCCTCCCTCCTACTCCTCCTCCTGCTCCTCCTCCCTCCTCCTGCTTCTCCTCCTCCCTCCTCCTTCTGCTCCTCCTGCTCCTCCTCCTCCTGCTCCTCCTCCCTCCTCCTTCTGCTCCTCCTGCTCCTCCTCCTGCTCCTCCCCCTCCTCCTTCTGCTCCTCCTGCTCCTCCTCCCTCCTGCTCCTCCCTCCTGCTGCTCCTCCTCTCTCCTCCTCCTCCTGCTCCTCCTGCTCCTCCTCCCTCCTGCTGCTCCTTCTCCCTCCTCCTGCTCCTCCTCCCTCCTCCCTCCTCCTGTTCCTTCTCCCTCCTCCTGCTCCTCCTCCCTCCTCCTGCCCCTTCTCCCTCCTCCTGCTCGTCCTCCTGCTCCTCCTCTCTCCTCCTGCTCCTCCTCCCTCCTCCTTCTGCTCCTCCTGCTCCTCCTCCCTCCTGCTCCTCCCTCCCTCCTGCTGCTCCTTCTCCCTCCTCCTGCTCCTCCTCCCTCCTCCTGCCCCTTCTCCCTCCTCCTGCTCGTCCTCCTGCTCCTCCTCTCTCCTCCTGCTCCTCCTCCCTCCTCCTTCTGCTCCTCCTGCTCCTCCTCCCTCCTGCTCCTCCTCCCTCCTGCTGCTCCTTCTCCCTCCTCCTGCTCCTCCTCCCTCCTCCTGCCCCTTCTCCCTCCTCCTGCTCGTCCTCCTGCTCCTCCTCTCTCCTCCTGCTCCTCCTCCCTCCTCCTTCTGCTCCTCCTGCTCCTCCTCCCTCCTGCTCCTCCTCCCTCCTGCTGCTCCTTCTCCCTCCTCCTGCTCCTCCTCCCTCCTCCCTCCTCCTGTTCCTTCTCCCTCCTCCTGCTCCTCCTCCCTCCTCCTGCCCCTCCTCCCTCCTCCTGCTCGTCCTCCTGCTCCTCCTCTCTCCTCCTGCTCCTCCTCCCTCCTCCTGCTCCTCCTCCCTCCTGCTGCTCCTCCCTCCTCCTGCTCCTCCTCCCTCCTCCCTCCTCCTGTTCCTCCTCCCTCCTCCTGCTCCTACTCCCTCCTCCTGCCCCTCCTCCCTCCTGCTCCTCCTCCTGCTCCTCCCTCCTCCTGCTCCTCCTCCTCCCTCCTCCTGCTCCTCCTCCCTCCTCCTGCTCCTCCCTCCTCCTGCTCCTCCCTCCTGCTCCTCCTCCCTCCTCCTGCTCCTCCTCTTCCCCTCCTCCTTTCCTCTCTCCCTATATTTTTCTTTTTATTTGTTTGTTTTCCGAGACAGGGTTTCACTGTGTAGCCCTGGCTGTCCTGGAACTCACTCTATAGCCCAGGCTGACCTCAGACTAAGAGATCCACCCGCCTCTGCCTCCCAATTTCTGGAATTAAAGGCGTGCACCACCTCCCAGCTTATATTACTTACTTACTTCTTTTCAGAATTGAATAGTCACTGGTGTATCTTGCTTATTTTGTTTTTATTTTGTTCTCTTAATGAGACAGCCTCTCACTGTGTAGCCCAAACAAATTGCCAGGCTGAAGTGGTTCTCAGCCTCCTGAGTGGCAGGAACAGAGTGTGTACCACCAAACCTGGCATTCTCCTCCGCAGAAATAGCATTTCAGACACATGAGAGAAGTTTGTCAATGAGATGCAGATCTGTGGCACTGTGTGCCTCTCCTGAGGACCTTGCTTGCATCCCCAGCACCACACAAGGAAGCTGTGGGAATTGCTGCTTACTGGTGTTTGCTGGCTACGGGGTCCCACCTGTTGTCCCAGTATGGAGGGGGGTGCAGAGACAGGCAGATCTCTGTGAGCTCCAGGCCATTCACAATTCCACGGTGAGACCTTGTCTCAAAACAAGGGGCTGCAGAGACAGCTCAGCCGCCCAAGGACTTGTGTTTGAGTCCCAGCCCCACATGGCACCCTGTAACTCCAGCTCCAGGGGTCCAGCACCCTCTGCTGGTCTCCAGAGGAACAACATGCACACACATTCACATAAAATCAATCTTGGGGATAAGAGCAATATAATAATTGCATGCAGTGTGAGCATCATATCCAGTGCCCTGTCTCTCAGAGGCACTGACATCTCGGGAGGATGTGAAGGTTCTGCGCCAACACTGCACTGGTGTATCAGAGGAATGCTGGTCAGATCTGAGCTGCATGGGCTCACAGCCCTGCACGTTCCCAAGGACTCAGTTTATAGACCGTGGTGATACTCACTAACATACTCTGAGGGAAGGTCTCATGGGCTTAGGCCAACCCTGAACTTAACTGTGTAGCTGTGGATGAACTTCAACATCTGCCCTTTAGCCTTAGCCACTGAAGTAACAGGCCCGTGTCACCACACACAGTTTATGTGGTGCTTGGGATGAAACTCAAGGCCTTATGAGTCGTAGGCTGTAAGCTGCTTTTGCGTCCATTTTACCCATAATAAAATTGAGCCCAGAGATGTCCAGGGAGACCGGTGGCCACACAGCTGGTGGAATGACCCACATAGGCTGCTCCTGGGTCGGTTTCTGGATGCTTATAGGGACCAAGGCTGTGTCTAACATGGAGTGTCACCATCTCTCTATCCCCAGGACCAACTCTGACTCTGCCCTGCACCAGAGCACATTGACACCCACCCCGGCAGAAGCCTTCTCAGGAGGATCCCAGGATGCACACCAGAAGAGAGGTATGCCAGGCAACCTGGTCCCAGGTGGCCCCCTCATCCCCTCATCCCCTGAGGTCACCAGACTGTAGTGGACATTCTTAGAGGAAGAATCAGAGCAGGGCAGATGCTATCAGGGA
The DNA here is from genome assembly GCA_030556225.1 of Cricetiscus sungorus. Lineage (NCBI taxonomy): Eukaryota > Metazoa > Chordata > Mammalia > Rodentia > Cricetidae > Cricetiscus > Cricetiscus sungorus. Next base: position 34,459,213 of record JANBXA010000031.1, read on the forward strand.
CTGTTGCTCAGGTGCGGCTACTGGAGCTGGATGTTGATGAATGCATATGTGTTTTGTAGGAGCCTTGCCTGGGCAGTGAGTGCTGGCTATGTTCTGGGCCTGTGTATGTTTCTGCTCTCAGTGCTGGCTCCTGGCTGCAGCCACTGTCTTGGCTTCTTTGCGCTATGCAGTCAGCTGATAGCTCTTGTGCAGGTCTGTCTTGTTGACTAGGCTCTTTCAGTGTCAGTAAACCCCTAAGCTTGCTGTTAGGACCATGCAGTCAGTGTGGCCCTCACATGACTTGGCTGTGTCTTCCTGACCCCTTTATTCCCCCACACCCAGTGTTACTGCTTGCCGTCCCAGGCATGGAGGAGACCAGATCCGAGACGGACAAGACCCTTTCTAAGCAGTCATGGGACTCAAAGAAGGTAAGAGCTGCTGGGTGGGCCAACCTGTTTCCAAACCCAGCCTGGAAACAAATGACCAGGCGGTATATTGCAGTGGCACCATCTTCGCCAAGGTGGGGCTCTTGTTTGGCTTGATTGGCACCCAAGCTTTGACACTAACAGCAGGCCTGTCAAACTGCCTAGAAACAGCTCAAGGATTTAACATCTATGGCTGGTCACAGTAGTGAGAAGGACAGACACTTGTCCCAGCTGGGACCCAGGCACAGGCAGGAGCCATAGAGCAAGGCCTTGCTTCAGAATACAGAACAGAAACAGGACTGGAGAGGGCTCTGCGGGCAAAGGTGCTCGCCACCAAGCCTGGTAACCTAGTTCCGTCCCTAGGAGCCACATGATAGGACGGCCAGCTCCCTCAAGGTGTCCTCTTACCTCCACACACCTGTAATCGCACAAGCATGCCCAGACTCTTTACATGCACACACAAGTAAATAACAAATGTTTTCTAAAAAAGGAAAAGGTACAAAGAGGAGGCTCTTGCAGGGACCCAGGTCTGGTTCCCAGTACCCAGGAGGTGACTTACAATCACCTGTGCCCTCTTCTGACACACACCTGGTACAGATTCATGCATGCAGGCGAAATACACATTAAAAAATAAACATTTGTCTTTCAAGGTAAACGGGAGAGTGAGGGTGTGGGTCAGGGGTAGCCTGAACCTAGCATGTGTGGATTCCATTCCCAACACTGAAGGAAGAATAATTTGGCTGGGTTTGGTGTTACACACTTTTAATCCCAGCAAGTAAACCGAAGCAGGTGGAGTGTGAGGCCAGATGGATCGACATAGAGAGTTTCAGGACAGCCCAGGCTACGCAGAGAAACCTTGTCCCAAACCAAAACCTAAATAAACAGAAGAAAAGAGTTCTGACCATGCAAACAGCTGTAAACTCTTTGACTCAGTTCAGAAGCAGGGTGTCACACAGCTGTCTCATGGCATGATGCTCACCTCATCTCAGCACCCTGAGGCCAAGGCATGAGGAGCAGGAGTTTGCAACCAACCTGGGCTACATGAGTTTGCCAAAATAAAAATATAGAAACAGAATGAAGTTATGTTCAGAGACCTCAGGGGCTTTGCCACACAGCTAAGAAAGCCATTGGGATTTCTGAGTCCATGGATTACTTTCTCTTTTTTAGTTACGTTTTTTAAATGTATTGTGTACATGAGTGTGTGTGTGTGTGTGTGTGTGTGTGTGTGTGTGTGTGTGTGTGTGTGTGTACAAAAGCATGTGCTTGTGTGTGTGCCCTGGAAAGAGGACAACTTTAGGAGTTGGGTCTCTCCTGCCTTGTGGGTCCCGAGAATCCAACTCAGACCATCAACCTATGGTGGCAAGCTCTTTTACTGGTTGAGCCATATTACTGGCCCAGAAAGCTTTTCCAAATCTTCCCCAGCCAGAGTCCCATAAACTAGCCAAGCTGCTAGTCACAAGCTAGCCCTCAGGGAAGCCTCCTGCTATGGCCTGCTGCCCTGCATCCTCTGGTCTGTACTCTAGCCTGCAGCACTGCTTCCTAGAGGACCACAGAGCCCACAGGCGGCCAGGAGTCCCCAGTGCTGCGACTGAGAGCTCAGCTTGGGGCTTTGGCAAAGACCCTGGCTATGCCCACCCAGAAGAGCAGCTCCAGGATCTGGGAGGGTCCCCTCCCCATAGACCTTCTATAGCTCCTGGCCCTGCCCTGGTCTTCTCCCAGCCACCCCTGCACTGCATGATTGCTGATCCTGGGCAGGGAACATCACACAGGCAGCCGTGCCTGCTACCCGCCATCTGCTCTGCTCTCTTTCAGACGGGTCCCAGGCCCAAGTCCTGCGAGGTTCCCGGAATCAAGTAAGTCTGGCCCCTCACCCCTCTGTTACCAGGACTTTTTGTCTCCAAGCCTGTACCTGCTGGCAGGGGAGAAAATGAGCATGTGACCAGTGGGTACCCAGGGTACCCCTGTCACTTGATGACAAACATGTCCCCTCTCCCTGCAGCCAGCTCTTCTCCCCGCCAGGGGTCCTATCATACTCACAGCTCCTTTGTAACCACGCTCCCCTCAGCCCCTCCTGTGCCACGGCAGTTGTCCTGGGGTGGCATGGCTGGCCAGCTAGTCACTGTCCCAGACCTCACATCTGTCTTCATCTGCCTCCCCAGCATCTTCCCATCTGCAGAGCAGGAGAGCACGGCAGCCCTGATCCCTGCTACCCACAACACAGGGGGCTCCCTCCCTGACCTCACCAACACCCATTTTCCCTCCCCACTCCCGACGCCGCTGGACCCCGAGGAGCCCCCGTTCCCCGCTCTCACCACCTCTAGCAGCACTGGCAGCCTCGCACATCTCGGCGTCAGCAGCGCTGGTCAGGGTAAGACCCCCGTGCTGCCCGTACCCCACAGCAGCATGCAGTGCAGTGAGGAGTTCGTGGGACTGTGTCTAGAGCTGACACGTCTGTCCCCAGAACCCTGTAGAGCACAGCCAGTAGGAAGGTGAGCACTGTCTCCAGGAATCAAGAAGTGGCTTTATGGCTGTGTGCTGCAGCGCCCAGCTGCAGGGAAGGGCTGGGAGCCAGCAGGGAACCCTAATGCCTTTGACTTTGCCAGCGACACTTTGACTTGACGCTTCCAAGCTCACTTTTTTTTTTTTTTTTAATGTTTTATGTGTGTGAGTGTCTTGCCTCCATTTATGACTGTACACCATGTGTGCACAGTACTTTCTGAGGACAGAAGAGGGTGCTGGATCCTTGGATATGGAGTCACAGGCAGTTGTGAGCCACCATGTGAATGCTGGGAGTTGAACCTGGCTCCTCCAGCAGCCAGGGCTCTAACCACTGAGACATCCATTACTCCAGGTCGCCCTCATCTTTGAAAAGCTTATTTTTCCCCTTGGCCAGTTCCATGCCCCAGCTTCTCCTTGCCAATTCCCCTGGCTCCCAGTTTGACACAATGCTGCTTTTCCTGGCTTCTGTGATGTCGTCTTCTTTCTTCTTTACGTTTACCACCTACTCGTTAAATGCATGACCTGTCAGCCCTGCCATGAGGCAGACCTTTTCAGCTCCTTCTCCTGCCCCTTGTTCCTATCCCGCCCCATGAAAGCTGAGTCTATGCTCCCTCTTCTGACTCTCTCCCAGCCCTGACCTCAAGGGTGCTCCTGTTCACAAGCCGCCTGGGTGTGGCAGCTCCCTCTTGTGATCACTCACTCACACTGCGCCAGCTACCACCTTCTCTTCAGCCTCCCTCAGTGTGGGTCTGTGTCTCCCTTGTCCCTGATGTGGCACGCAAGCCCCAGGCTGTTAGTGTTGTGGGTTACAGCATGGATTAGGACAGATGGTGGAATGCATGACGGGGGGGGGGCCACAGGGGGGCTCTACAGACCTGGGATTAAGGGCTGCTAAAGAGCACTGTGACCCCTGAGGCACGCTTGATCAGGGAGTTGAGACAAGGGGCTGCCATGCTTGTCATTGATGTTAGCATAGCAGGTGGAATGGTGCCAGTAAGCCTAGGCGTTTTTATTTCATGAGGTTGAATACAAGGGTCTTGTGGATGATTGATGCTGGGGCTGAAACCTGGGGCCTTGTGTCTGCTCCACAGATGCTAAACACAGAACTGCGCCAGCCAGCACTTCACCACTGAGCCACACACACCACCTCCCCAGCCCCTTTCCTAGGCTTTTAGGTGAGCAGGTGGGGCCAGAGCTTGAGAGCTGTGCCCGGTCACATGCCTGTCAGTGCTCAGCACTGAAGCCCAGGGCACAGGGAGGGTCCAGGAGTTTAGAAGCAGGGGTCCTTGGCCCTGCAGAGGCTGCTGCTCCAAACCGTTGTCTTTTCTCTACCTCCTGCTCCAGGGCTCCCCCCACCAACTGCTGCAATTACAGTATAAACAAGCACAGGAAGATACTTTATGTGACATTGTTGCTAGGCCACTGCAGTGGCCCACCCTACCCCAGGGAAATGTGCCAAGCACTCCCTTCACGGGACTTCATATTCTGGGCACCTTTTTGATCAAGACACAGTCTCCAACTCCCTACCCCACAGCCAGACTCTGGTTGGAGTGGGGGGTAGGGAACCATGGCCCCTCCCCCACCCTATCAGCAGGCCAGTACAAGGGCTGGCCCAGTGTCCACTGCTGGCTATAGTATAGAGGCCTACAGGGCCCCATCTGCAGCGCTTATGTGCCAAAGCCAGGCCACTGCCACCTGGCCAGCCCGCCCTGCCCTCCTCTGCTCAGACTTCCCCTCCAGCTGACTCCGCTCCATAGGTGATCCAGGCTGGGCAGAGGAACCTGCCAGCAGGGTGCTCGTGTGGTTTGCCTGCCCATCTGGCCTCTCTGGGTGTGGTGGTGCTTAGACAAGGATTAAAAATGCCTTTGTGTTTATGATCAGAAGACCAAGGGCTAAACACACCAGCTGGCAGTGTGGTTCCTGCAGCTCTCCGTGTGTGTGTGTGTGTGTGTGTGTGTGTGTGTGTGTGTGTGTGTGTGTGTGTGTGTGTAGAGGGTCTTGGGTCCTGTGCAAGAGCAGCTAGTTTTGGGGGGGGGGTCGAGACAGGGTTTATCTGTGGCTTTGGAGCCTGTCCTGGAACTCACTCTGTAGACCAGGCTGGCCTCAAATCCACAGAGACCCACCTGCCTCTGCCCCCCAAGTGCTGCGATTAAAGGTGTGTGCCACCAAAGCAAGTGTTCTTCTTACCCACTGAGCCATCTCTCCAGCCCCACCTCACTCCCACTTATTTTGTTGCTTTGTTTTGTGGAGACAGAGACTCATGTAGTCCAGGCTGAAGTAGAGCTTGCTGTATAGTCAGGCATGACTTCAAACCCCTAATCCTCCTGCCTCCATCTCCCAAGTGTGAGGTGTCAGAACCTTGTGTGTTCTAGGCATGTACTCTCCCAACTGAGCGCCGAGCACTCTTACCAATCAAGTTCCAGCCTTCCGCATCTACTTTTTTATTATTATTTTTAGACACGCTATGTGTGTGAGTGCTTTGCCTGTATGCATGTCTGCGCACCATGTATGTGCCTGGTGACCTAGGAGGGCAGAAGAGACTGTAGGATCTCCTGGGACTAGAGTTACAGACCGTTGGGAGCCCATGTGGATGCTGGGAACTGAACCTAGGTCCTCTGCAAGAGCAGTCAGTGCTTTTAAGCACTGGGCCATCTCTGCAGCCCCTGCACCCACTTCTTACAGTGGCTGTGGGTCCTCACTGGCTCTGCATGTGCTCTGGATCTGAGCAGCAGGTGTCTCAGCCCTGACAGATACAGGAGGGGCTGTCACTCAGAGGCAAGGCAGCAGCCCAGAGTCCTGGCCCAAAGGAAGCTGACAGTGCCTCAGTTCTGCCACTGGAGCAGAGGAGCCAACCCCAACCAACCCAGTGCTGGGTTGAGCAGAACCCACCAGGATGTGCAGGCAGCCCACGAGACCTGGCCTGAGCACAGGAGTTTTGCCCTCTCGTTTCCCCTGGGCATGTTGGGTGTGTTCCCACCTTCCCAGCTGCAGGAACAAGGTGGATTGGGTGGCAGAGCAGGCAGGCCCCAGGTCTGCTGGGGAGCCAGGCACTGTCACCTGGCTCCGATGGTGCCAAGTTCTCCCTATGCTCACAACACTGGGGCCTCGCCTTGACTGCCTGAGGGTGCTGTTAACATCTGCCGGCCCCTGATGAGGAAGGAGTCTGCTATGAACATGGGGGAGGCAGCTGTCTAGTGCAGGCCCTCAGGGTTCCCCTGTCATCAAAGAGGCCTATTGCCTGCTTGGCTTGATGCCCAGGATGAGGCAGCAGATCCCCTCTCTGCCCCTTTGCCCTTGCTCTCACCCAGATCCCTCATCGCCTCAACATCCAGGGATCAGAACATTTGGGGCAGGAAGGGGTGAGCGAAGGGGCAGCACAGCCTGCAGAAGCCCTGGCAGGTGCAGGCATGTCACTCCAGGGCAGGGCTGGGGCAGTGGGAAGGAACCTGGTTTCAGTTCAGGCAGCCTTGGTAGGGGGAGGGGGAGAGCCATCACCCTGAGGTGCCGAAGAAGGATGTGGATGCAGTCACTAGGTTGTTAAGAGGTGCCTTGGCGAGAAAGGACATGTTTGGGGAGGGCCTTTGATGTAGCAGAAACCCTCAGGATGGAGTTGCCTGAGTCAAGCCAGAAAGGGAGATGGGCTATAGTGGCACAGGCTGGGATCCGGCACTGGGAGACAAGATTGCTCTGAGACTAAAGCCAACCTGGGCTACCTAGCGGTTAACAGCATGGGAGCTTGAAGCCCGTTTAGTGTAGTGCTTACAGCTCAGTTGCCAGGTTACCATGCACAAAGCCCCTGGGTCAGTCCCTAATGCGGCAAAATCTGGGCATGCTGGCTTATACCTGTCATCTCGGCACTAGGACAGAGGCACGGGGCTGCTTGGGAATTTAAGGTCATTCTCGCTACATAGCCAGCTTGAGACCAGCCTAAGCTACACAAAACACTATCTCAAAAGAATAAGTAAAAATATAAAAAGGGGCCAGGCGGTGATAGCACGTGCCTTTAATCCCAGCATCTCAGAGGCAGAGGTAGGCAATTCTCTGTGAAGTTGAGGCCAGCTTGGTCTACAGAGTGAGTTCTAGAATACCCAAGGCTACACAGAGAAATCCTATTTTGAAAAACAAAGCATGCATACGTACATACATACATACGTACACACATGGGTGGAGGGCTGGGTCAGTGATTGAGAGCACTGGCTGTTCTTACAGAGGACCGGGTTTAGTTCCCAGCACCTACATGGTGGCTCGCTGCCATCCATAACTCCAGTTACAGGGGGTCTGATGGCCTCGTCTGTCCTCCACAGCCATTGCACACACATGGTGCAAAGCACTCACACACATTAATCAAATGAGTTTTAATAAATAAATATAGATATGCATCAGTAGGAAGGATATCATCTTCTAAAGCCAGGGAACATCATGATGGCTGGGTAGGGACAAACGCCCGCTCTCCCTGTCACCAGAAGGCTATAGGGTTCCTAGCCTTCTATGGCTGACAACTCCCCTCTACCACTGATGGGCATTGCTTCCAGGAATGATGTCTAAGATCCCAAGATGGCTCCAATTCGCTAGGTGGGGGCAGTGCTGATTGGCAAGTGCTGTAGGACACACCCCTCTCGGCTACTAAAGGCAAGAAGAAAGTAGGCTGCCGTGCTGGAGACCCAGGATGGTCACTGACAGGAAGACCCTCCTCAGAGCCCCATCCTGGGTTTGACCATGTGCAGCTGGACTGTGCCCACGTGGCTGCCTTTCCTTAGCCCCCTCCTTTCTTTACAGGTCTGAACACCCCCAGCTCTTCTCCACAGCACCAGCCGGCAGTCATCAGCCCCCTGTCCCTGAGCACAGAGGCCAGGCGGCAGCAGGCCCAGCAGGTGTCACCCACCTTGTCCCCGTTGTCACCCATCACTCAGGTGCGAGGGTGAGGTGGGTGGGGATGATGGGAATCCACCAGCCCCAATTTTCCCCCTGACCCATAGGATCTGGATCTTGGTCCTGTTCTCATATGTTTATTTATTTTTATGTATATGTGTGTATGTGTTTGACCATGCGTGTACAAGTCCCCTTGGAGACCAGAGGGCGCAAGAACTAAACCCCTGTCCTCTGTAAGAGGAGCTGTCATCCTCAGCTCCTAAGTCAATTCTCCAGCCCTGTTTGTACTATTTATCAAGACAATTTCAGACAAATGCTACATAAATCAGTGTGTTTGTTTGTTTGTTTTGGCTTTTGGTATTTTTGGAGACAAGGTTTCTCTCTGTATCCCTGGCTGCCATAGAACTCACTCTGTAGTCCAGGCTGGCCTCGTACTCAAAGATCCTCCTGCCTCTGCCTCCTGAGTGCTGGGATTAAAGGCATGTGCCACCATTGTCTGGCTACAACTCAGTGTTTTATGGTACTTATTTTGGAGTATTTTCGTCTGCTATTAAGACAAGGTTCATGCCTCACTGAGGAGCTGATATGACCTTGACCTCGTCATCCTTCTGTTCCCATCTCCAGTGTTGCCACTTCTGTCTAAATTAGTGGACTTGGAGTAGTATAGAGGCTAACAGCAGGTGTCAAGGGGACTAGGCAGAAGCAGCAGTTTAGGCTGACTGAATGCTTAGAATGACCTAGCTGCCTCAGCCTCCTGAGTGCTGGATGACAGGTGTGCACCCCCTACCCAGAGTCTCTCTCTGTTTATTTTTTCATGCCCTATTAGAGAATTTGTTATTTCCTGCCTGGTGAAAGTTCACCCTCACTGAAGGGAGAGCAGGCTGTGGGGATCAGACCTACAGTTCCTCCCTTACCACTGCTGGCGCCAAGGCCCAGCACCTCCTCCTCATCCTTGTCCTCTGCTGCAGGCCGTGGCCATGGACGCCCTGTCCCTGGAACAACAGCTGCCCTACGCCTTCTTCACCCAGGCTGGCTCTCAGCAGCCACCACCACAGCCACAGCCACCGCCTCCGCCTCCACCTGTATCCCAGCAGCAGCCGCCACCTCCACAGGTGTCTGTGGGCCTCCCCCAGGGTGGCCCACTGCTGCCCAGTTCTAGTCTGGCGCGGGGGCCCCAGCTGCCACCGCTGTCAGTCACTGTGCCGTCCACTCTGCCCCAGTCTCCTGCAGAGAGCCCCAGCCAGCCCCCAGTGGGGATTGACACCACCTCGGTAAGCCTGAGAAGGGGCCCGGGACGCTCAGTGGGGCTCGCAGCTTGTACTGTTTAAGCTTAGGCAGTTATAAGTGTATATCTGGAGAAATGGCGGTACAAACAGTGTCACCAACCCCAGACTATACCCAAGATTACTCACAGCTGCCCTCTTGGCTGAAGGGACTGGGTTAGTCTGTGAGGCCAAGCAGGGGAGAGACTCATGGGGTCCAGATTGAGGTGGAAGAGACAGGTGCTGGGCTGCACCACTTTAGCCATGACCTGCATGCCTTGCTGAATATGGGGTGACAGGTCCCATCCCTGTCCGTCCACATGGCAGGGCCCATTTGGGAACACTGTGAGCTTTTCCCATGTTTCCATTTCAGCCCAGGCTGCTGACCTGAATGTGGTGACCAGTGACCCAGCACGTAGGAGGCCGTGCCACCAAGTGGCTCTGAGCCTCAGAGGGAACCTGCTGAGGGAGCCCAGATGGAAGTACCCATGCAGGGACAGGGGTAGCACTGTTCTCCATCTGTCGGAAGAGCCTCAACAGAGCCTGGCCCCCATCCTGGGGACTACTGGCCTCCAAGCACAGTAGACCTGAGTGGCTCACCACTCATGGGGATTCTCCATACTCAGCGTTCCTTGCCAACCCTGAGACCTAGCTGGCCTGCACACACACAGTGTGCTGGTCCCTCCTTCACTCACACCTTCCCCATACCAAATCTGCATTTGACTTCACCCCAGCCTGCTCCCATAGGCCACTAAATACTCTTGGGAGTCTGTGCCTTACCAAGAGCAAGAGACCAGGAAAGCTGTGGGCGCGGGCGCATGCAGCCTCCAGGCTGGAAGCCTGCCTCTGAGGATGCTGGGACTGGTAATGCCCTGAGCAGGCAAGGCTGTAGTCAGTCCTCAGGTGTCACAGGGTGTGACCTAGGCAGGCTGGTCCCTATGGGCTGTGTGTCACGTGCTCCCTGCAGGCTTTGTGTAGCCCAGTGTGTTGCTGTAGTGATGGGGACCCAGTTAGGATGTGTGGCTAAGAACAATAAGGACAAAGGTCCATCCCCAGCTTGTGAACCTGCTGTTCCTGCCCAGTGTACAGGGTCCGGGTTTGAATGGGCATGTACATGTGTGGATTTCAGCACGCCTGCAGGGTACATGCAGCAGGTGTGTGATGTGTGTGTACATGTGTCTAGGTGTGCAGGCATCGTGTCACTGCATGATGAGACGTGGGTAAATATAAAGATGTCTGTGTCCATGGGTGTGCACACATGTGTATATGTTCGTGTGAGTGTATATGCTATGGTGTGTGCAAGTGTGCTTGTGGATGTTTTATGTGTGTTCATGAATGGGATGATGTGTATTCACAAGTGGAAGGGTGTTCATGAGTGGGGTTGTTCCGGTGAGTGGTGTTTGTATGAGTGTTCATGTGTTATGCTTATAGGAGTGTGTGGATTACAGTGTATATGTGCAAACATGTCAGGGGGGTGTGCAAGTGTGTCCAGAGTGTGCGGTGCCCAATGTTGTTGGCTCTGAACAGGGCCAGGGTTTTGCATCAGGCAGGAGTCCCTGCTATGGGCTCCAGATGGGTCCCTGCAGTCCTCCATGCACCCTCAGGAGGCGACATCAGTCAGACCCTCCAGCTCCTAGCTCAAGGTAGACACCTGGATTCTCAGGAACCACTGACTACCTGAGTGGCATCCATTGTTGGGGGTCTAGGCATCAGCTGGGGTTCGTTGGACCAGTGCAGAAGTCAGCAAACCCTGACCCATCTGTCATCACAGGCACCAGCTCTGCAGTACCGCACGAGTGCAGGCTCACCAGCCAACCAGTCTCCCACCTCTCCAGTCTCCAATCAAGGCTTCTCCCCTGGAAGTTCCCCACAGGTAGGGCCTCCCCTGGTTCTGGGGCATGTCACTTATCCCTTGTGCCCAGTGCTCACCTGTGCTGTCATCCACTCCACGCCATCTGTCCTCTCCATCAGTCCAGGGCTGTGCACCCACCAAACAGGCCACCTGCACCAAGGGGACAGGACACAGGGTGGGACATGGAAGTTAGTCACATCATAGATAACCATAGCCCCAGAGCCACCCATCACATAGTTCAGAGGTCCTCGGGATAATAGAACAGCCCCATAGTGTGGCCCAGAGGTCCCTGGAGCTCCAAGGCCTGTGAAGGTCAAGGGGTAGCTCACTAGGACACAGCAGTGGTGACCAGCCCGTCTGTGGTGGCTGCTTAGCCTCCAACCCTGGACACAGCAGACTGTAGGTGACTGCACTTGGCTGGTGTGGGCTTTGTTTTATTTGGGTTGTGCTTTTGAGACAGGATCTTGCGTAGCCCTAGCTATCCCCTCGTTCACTGTGCAGCCCAAGTGGCCTCAAACTCTGAGTCTTCCTGCTTCGGCCTCCCCTGTGCACCAGTGTGAGTCACCACACCAGGTTCTCTGCTGGCCTGGTGCAGGTGCGCACCAGATCCCAGGTGCCCTTACCAGGCCCAGCTCTGACCCCTGCCCTGCTGTTCCATACTGAACGAACTCTGACCCCTGCCCTGCTGTTCCATACTGAACGAACTCAGGGATCTAGTGTGGCTCAGTCTCATCAGGCCCACATTCTGTGCAGAGCTCCTGTTAGGAGCTCACCATCCTGGGGCCACCCCACATCTGCCCTAAAACATCACCAGGCAGAGAGACTTTTACTAGCCTTTGTAGTAATGCTCCAGCCCCTGAACAGGGCCAATCCCAGCACAGGAGCAATAGCTTCCTTCTAGGCGAGAGCCAGAAGGAGCGCCAGGGAGCCTTGCTTCTGGGGAACAAAGAGAAGGATAGGGGTCCCCAATAGTGGCCATCCACCTGGGGTCAAGACCTCCCAGTCCACTCACACTGTGCTGTGCAGCTCCAGGGACGCAGACACGCAGCTAGGACAAAGGAGGAGTCCACAGAGCACACTTCTGGAAAATTATAGGATATTCTTTGTCCCAAAAGGAAGCAGGTTGTCCTAGTCCAGACAGGTGCTCGCCCTGTGTCAGTCATTCAGCTTATGTGTCTGGTGTTCGTCATTTGCTGATATGGAAAAGATGTACCTCTTGCTGGTGAGGACAGGCCTCATGGTATTTGACTCCAGTGGGAGACTACAGAGGCACAGGGTTCCACCAGAACCCAGAGATGCCTGAGCAAGACCACATCTGGCTTCCTTAGACCTGTCCATTGGGCCTGGCCGTGTGCCCTCTCATATCGCTCTGAGCATGATGTCAGGTCTGTCCAGCCAGACCTGGTGCTCTGCTAGAATTCAGGCCCCACCCCTGAGCACCCTGGGTTGCTTTCTTCAAGGGCAGCTTCATAAGGCTCTAGAAAAGAATCAGCCACCATCTCAGAAGTACCCCCAGCACCCCAAAATAGCCCTGTCCCCACTTGGATGAAATCTTGAGCTGCCGGTGAGGCTGTGGGGTCTTGAGCAGCAGGGTCTGATGTGAGAGGTCTGTCTTTGAGCCTAGGTGAAACTCATACTAAGCTGGTGGCTGTGGACATGTCTCCTAGATTGTCACTGGGTACATGCACTGCACACCACGTTCAGGAGTGCCTGGGGTCTAGTGGCTTCTTTGAGCCACTCTGTCACAGAAGAGAAAGTGGGTCCCCATCTTCAGTGGCCTGTCAGGCCTGTGACAGCTGTGACTCTGGCTGGACTATTAGGTGCTTTGGGTGTGACAACCACATTTGTGGCCACCCACGCGCTTTTGTCCATGTCCTAGCCTGCTCCAGGCCATGTCCTCAGTGCAACCTACAGGAGCTCCCTTCCGGCTTTTCCATGGCTCCTAGAGAGCCTCTGTCCTTCTGCCTTTTCCTGAAAGCCCAGCTAGGCTTGGCTAAAAGGCAACTGTGATAGGAATGTGCCCCACACAGAGCCCAGGGTCTCATAGGCAGGCAGCCCTAGGTAGGCTTGTCCCTGTCTGTGTTCTGTGTCCTGTGTTATCTAGAGTGTGTCCTACGCACTGTCCCCATGTCTCCCCAAGAACATAGTACATCCCAGACACAATATGTGCACTGTGCCTGTCCTCAGCTTCAGGGTTAGCCAACGCTTCCGTGCAGGCTCTGCCTCCCTCCCCTATGAAGGGAGTGATGTTCCTATGCCCAGGTTCTAGGGGTGGTGGACAGTAGGACCCTGGGAGTGGGTTTTGGAAGCAGCGATCACCTCAGCATTGGGGCATGCCCTCTGCGAGGCCCCGGATCTCAGCCATCCAGCTGGGTTTTATGAGGACTCCCCACCCACGCAGAGGTTCCCACTCCACCCCTGGGTCTCAGGGTGCAACCACAGGAGGCCTCTTTTCTGTCCACAGCACACGTCCACCCTGGGCAGCGTGTTTGGGGATGCATTCTATGAGCAGCAGATGACAGCCAGGCAGGCCAATGCGCTGTCCCGCCAGGTGAGCCGGTACCCAGGACCAGGCTTCACGGGAACCTGTGCACCATCCTAGGCTTCACTGCTCTGCCCGCTGGCGTGCTGTCAGGCTGCGGAGGCAAAGGCCCTGGCAAGGGTGACTTGACCACCCTTTCTTGACCTCTCTGCAGCTTGCAGAGTGGAGTTTGAGGCACAGGGGAGGAAGGGCAGGCATCCAGCACCATGCAGCTGCACAGTGGGGCTCTGCTGGGGAAGAAGCCTGGGAGGCTTGGTGGTGGCCATCCGTCACTTGCCCATCCGTCATTCACCCATCACCTTGCCCACAGGGCCATGGGTGTGAGGAATGGCCTCAGGGTGGCAGGACCTGTTGCTGCCCCGTGTCCTCATGGCCTCGCTTGGTCCCTTCATAGCTGGAACAGTTCAACATGATGGAGAACGCCATCAGCTCCAGCAGCCTGTACAGCCCAGGCTCCACACTCAACTACTCCCAGGCTGCCATGATGGGCCTGAGCGGGAGCCACGGAGGCCTGCAGGACCCCCAGCAGCTCAGCTACACAGGCCATGGCGGAATTCCCAACATCATCCTCACGGGTGAGGCTGACTCCAGGAGGCCTGGAGCCTGGGGGGCATGAAGAGTATCCTCACAGACCACCCTGCCAGACAGGTGACAGGGTTGAGGCTGGGTTCCTACAGAGGACGGGGGGCAGAGGGGCCAAATGGTCCCCGCACCCTACTGCAGACATGACATGGGTTCCCCCTTCAGGGTCTACTCATGCTGCACTCTGTCCTCACTGCTAGTCACCCCTTAACTGTCTCATCACATACATGAATTCTTGTCCTCATCTTCAGCCAGCCAGGGAAAGTCGTCACCTACAGGGTGGGTGTCCAGAGCCATCTGTTAGGACCAAGCTGGTCACATTTGAACCCATTACTCTCTGTCATTTGCTGGCAGAGCCCCACACCCATATCCAGGGTACAGGCCTTTCCATCCTGCAGAGAAGTGGCCACGCCTCACTCCACAGCCCAGAACCCAGGGTTTCCAGTGGCTGCCCCACCCTGAGCTCCCTCACCATCTCCCTTTTTCTTTTAATCCCTGAAGAAGGGATTGCTCTCGGTATGATTTGCTCTGTTGAGGATAGTGTCACCCTCCTGTGGGCTCTGTGGTCAGAGCCCCACACCACTAATGGACTCAGTAGTCCAGAAAGGACAGTCTCCTGTCTGGGCCTGAGAGCCAGCCAGGCAGGGGGTAGCCGTGGAGCCATGACCCGTGTGCACCTTAGGCCCTGGGTCAGGCGGGTGCACCCTTCAGGATACACTGCTAACAGGTATGTGGCTTTGTAGACATGTGGTCTCAACCTGTAGTCAGGGCTGAGCCCAGCTCATGCTCAGTGCACAGTGCTGGTGTCTGCACTGACAGGTGCCCTAGGTACTCTGATGCCCTCTGCAGAACCGGCCCCGGTGTGAACTGCCCCCTCCCCCCAACTCCCCCCACACTGGTGGGAGGTGTAATAGCCTGACATCTGGTTCCCTGGAGCCAAGGCTGAGCCTTATCATTTGTCCCCACCCCACAGTGACAGGAGAGTCCCCCCCCAGCCTCTCTAAAGAACTGAGCAGCTCACTGGCAGGGGTCAGTGATGTTAGCTTTGACTCCGACCATCAGTTCCCACTGGATGAACTGAAGATCGACCCTCTGACCCTGGACGGACTTCATATGTTGAATGACCCTGATATGGTCCTAGCTGACCCAGCCACCGAGGATACCTTCCGAATGGACCGCCTGTGAGTGGCCATGCCCGCCACCCACCACTGGTCAGTTCCAAACGGCGCCTCTCCAAACCTGGGGATGGCAGTGTTCCGTCCTCCTTTGCCAACGGCCAAGCTTGTGGTTCTGAGCTTGCAACGCTGCCCAGCACCCCCTGCCAGCCGCTACCCTGGTTGTTCGCCTCCCATGATGCCTGGCGCGGGGCCACTGTGTTCCAGGCTGGCTGTCTGTCTGTCCATCTCTCCACCTGGAGCCAGGCTGATCACAGAGGCCGCGAGTGCCTGGCCCCCGTGGACTTTTCCCACGCTCGCTCCCTGGCCCCTCCCTGGGGATGTGAGAGCTCTCATCAGTGGTCCACTTCCAAGATACCCAAAGTGTCACTCACTCCCGGATGTGCTGAGGAGGGGGGCTGGGCCATGAGCGTGGGAGCGCCCTAGAGGCTGAGGTGCACTGTCCATCGACTGTTCTCAGCTGTCACTGCCTTCCTTCATCCCTGCCCTTCCTACCGTCATCCCCAGCCCTGGTCAGGTCACGCATGCCCACCATGCCCAGGGCAGAGACGGCAGAGCAAAGGGACAGGCCCAAGCAGAATAAACACTATTTGGATGGCTGCCTTCTATATTCCTGAGTGCTCTCAGAGCATGACAATCGACCTGTGGCTGAATGTGGTGTGCACAGAGCCCATGGAAGCAGCCAGTGCCCCCGCCTCCATCCTCTCAAGCACCCTTTGCCCACTGCCGGGCAATGCCCAGCACAGGGCAGGTGGAGGGTCACAGGCCACCTGCCCATTTTCATCCTTCCTTCCAATCCCATGATTCCTCCCTACTGCTAGTAGGATGTGGAGCTCAGGTGGCAGCAACCCTGTGGGCTTTGCTTTTTCTTGAGTTTGTATAGTGTTTGGCGGCTGACCCTCCAGCCTCTCTGGCCTGGAAGCATGTGTTAGCCCTAGTCCCACTTGACGTTTTTTAAAGCTAACTGGAACCGTTCAGAGCCTGAAGCACTTGCAAGCCCGGCTGCCTGGCCGCACACCCAGACTTTACTCAGCTGAATTTAGTCTCAACTCCAAAGATCTGGGTGGGCAAGCAGGGGACTGGATGTGACGTCCTGACGACGACGGAGCACGTCCTGACAACAGAGCACGTCCTGGCGACGACGGAGCATGTCTGTAAGAACTGCAGAATAGACGTGTAGGTACCCACTCCCTCTGAGCATCCCCAGGGTACCAGCCAGACCCCAGCAGGTGACTGGTGGCCAGGTCTCTATGCGAGCATTCCCTGAGATGGGGGCATGGACCTGGCTTTTCTTTCGTGGGCAATGTTCAGCCTGTAAGCCCTCCCTACTGCCCTAAGCTGTGGCTCATGCTGCTACCTGCCTGTCTGCCGGGCTGCACCTTGTACTTCACTGTTTCTCAGAGATGTTGTCCACTGCCCATGCTGAGGGCTTGGGGAGACAGGAACTGTGCGTGTCCTTCCCCAAGCCACTGTGTGGCTGCCTGCATGAGAAAGCTGCCCCCTCCATCTCCATGTCCCCCTGTGCCCCTGGACTTGGAGACATAGCATTGGTCTGTCCAGTTCACCTGTCCAGGTGTCAGGCTTTTGTCACACGGTGCGGGCTTGGAGGAATAGTAAGGACATCACCATCATCCTTAGGAAACATGCATGGGAGTGCACAGCTCTCACCCCACACTGGAGAGGTAGTGACAGGAGAGGCAAGGCCTGCCTGGACTGTGTGAGACCCGGTGTGAAAAGTCCCGGACAAAGTACGCATGCTGGGAGGCTGATTGTCCCCGGGTTGTAGAAGCCTGAACAGACGGCCGTAGAAGAGCAGAGAGCCTGCTGTCCTTCTCAGGCAAGGCCCCTGCGTCCAGCAAGTACTCAGTGAGCCAGGGCAGGGGGACATGGCCCCATGACCCTCCCAAGCTTGTGGACTGGTTTTCAATGCCCCACAGCCAGGAGTGCATGTGGCTGTAATAAAGTGACTGTTCACTGCCAAGTCCCGTGATGAGGTAACAGGTCCCTGCCTCAGCATCCCAGGCGGTCCTCATAGTCCAGCCAGGAGCAGGCATTGGGTGCCTGCACGCTCTGGAAGGGCTCTCTCCCTACCCTGGGCCTAGAGGCTCAGTGTCAGTTCTGGGGGGTGACCTTTGTTTTCTAGATGCCAGTCACCTGTCTAGTATTGCCAAGACATCCCAGGATGACCCCTCAAGGCCGTGGGGACTCCCAGCTGGGGACATACTGTGTCCCATTGAGCTGTGCTGGGAACAACCACCCTGGAGTCCCTCCACATGTACATAGACCTCTGCCCACATCCATGCTTTCTCCCCTCACCGCACCCGTGTGCCGCTGTCTGACCCGTTTCCCCAGCTCAGAAACAAGAGCAGGGCACCTCAATGCACTCTGCTCAGATGTCGGTTTACCTTACCCTTTTAAGCTCCTGCAGCAGTGGTTATCCACCCAAAGGCCTCCAGACTGGGGATGCAGCTAGACCCAGCCCCTGTCTGTGTCCTAAGAAATGACTTGTCCCCCAGCCACAGGCCCAGTCATGTTCCTTCTCTGTAACACTGTCTAGTGGCTGTATACCAGGGAGTGCTCTAAAGTTTATTGCATATTTAGCCTAACCTTACACAGGGGGATCCCCTAGCCAGCCCCACATTCCACCACACCGCATGCAGGGCCACCACACTGGGCCTGATGTCAGAGTCATAGCCCTGGCATGCAGGACAAGAACAGGCAAGAGGTATGGGGGTAGCCACCCTGTGCCAACACCGGCCTCTGTCACAGTGGGCCTGGAGTTGGTTCACTGCATCCTGAGTTTTGTGTTTTTCCTAAGATTCCCGTGCCCAGTAGAGCTGCAGGTGGAGAGGGCTGAGGGGATCATGGTTGTGATGAGGCTATGTAGCACAGGCATGGGGTCAGCTCAGTTGTATAGCTGTGCCCTAGGCCTGGCTATTGTCCCTCAAGAGGTGTCCAGATGAGGGCACCATTGGTGCAGCGTCTACACTGTGTGGTCTCGACTGCTGGAGGCAGGCGTCACCTTTCACAGACCCCAAGGCCCACCTCAAGTGTGGTGTACCTGGTCCTTTTTATACCCTCTTCTCCTTCAGTCCTGTGCCCCCACTTCCTTCAGGGATCTCCTAGGGGTGACTGGGGAGCCATGATCATTCCTGTCTCAGGCATGACCCTCATCGTGGTACAATTGCTCACCACCCCATTAGTGGTAGCCACGGCTCCTATTGGGGCAGAAGATGGAGGAACCCATGCCCTCTCAGACCTGGGTGCTGGAGTCCTCCCAAGGGCAGAGGGTCCCCTGAGCCTCAGTTTCCCTTCCATGACTATCTCAACCTTGCTGGGCTCAGGGGCCCAACCCTTTGAGCAAGATGGTGACAGTGGCAGGGCCCCATGACTGTGCCAGCTGCACCTTCTGCTCTCAGCCTTTCCCCTGGGCTGGAGATCCATCACATGGATGGGGCTTACCCCATCTTTTGGGGCTTGGGGCTCTAGAATCCCAGGGTGACCAAGGCCCAGCCTAATCCACCCCAGCTGGCCAAACAGTTCTGATCACATAGGGGACACGAGGACAGAGCTGTGGCCTTAAATCCGGAGGCCAGCTTCGGTCCTCAGGTGGTCTCTCACCCCTTAGTAGGAAACAGAACGACACGGGCTTGGCAGCCCCTCTGATATATGCAAATGGCTGGTTCCACATCCCCTTCCTGGTGCCCAGGCTGGCTCTACCCAGCATGCGCACTCCACTGCTGTGGATGTCCGTGGACAACTTGGGGGTCAGGTTGCTCAGGGCATGCACGGCTGCCCACCCCACCTTCTGGCGCAGACGCTTCTTTGTATTTTTGCGCCCTTTGTAATGAAATGTAATAAAAACCCAATGTTTTCGTCTGGGCCTCTCCCTCTTTTCCTCCCCTATCCTCTATGCCTTGTTTTCCTGTGTCTGTGCCCCACGAAGGCCTGAGCCCCTTGCACACCTCCCACTGGGTCATTCAGTGACTGGGGTTCCTCAGCCTTGGCGTAACAACCAGGGGTGTTAGCATCTGCAGTAAGATGCATGCCCCTGGCTATCTGAGTGACCAGACCAGAGTACTGACCTGGACCTGCTGGAGGCCCATTCACACAGCCCACTGCAGCAGAGACCAGAGCCAGCCTGTCCCCCACATTCATACTTTATTATCCTTTCCTCCCCAGACCAGACACCCCTCCAGAGGGATGACAGACCCGCAGACACTTGTAGCTCAGGCTACCACAGTCCATCAGGCAATGGTGCCTCTCTTAAGGTCCCTAGGCCCTCCGCAGCTGGTGACTCTCGTAGTCCTCAGGAATTGTGTCTGCAGATTGAGAGGCAACAGGTGAGAATGCATTCTGGAGCCTTCTGGGTCAGGCCCACTGGTTCCTAGCTCACCATTGCAGCGGTAGCGCAGGTTAGCCCAGATGATGTTCTCTTGGGAGAAGCAGAAGACGCCCAGGCGGCCACCACGCATGGCTGTGTCCAGCACCACGTTGCTGTCAGCCACTAGCTCAGGACCCTCATAGAACCGCACCCTGTGAGTGGAACCAGTAGAGTGGGTTTCCCACCCTCTGCTCCCCTCCATCGCTCTGGTGCCACAGCAGGGACGGGCACAGGGCCTATCAGTCCCAATCAAGGCCATCTGCCCAGAGTCCCACACTATTCTGTAAACGCAGCCCGTTTCTCCTGAGCTACAACAAAGCAGAGCATCCCACCAGCAGGGCAGTCCCCACCTGATGTAGCCAACTTGAGGCCGGTGCTGCAGGAACCAGCGGTACGATGTCTTATCTTTCCAGCCCACATTTCGAGGATCCTTCCACAGCAGCCGAACCTGGGACGCTGTGTCTCCCGTGTGCCACAGCGCATTTCGGAGCTGTTCCCCGGGACCTGTAGAGGACTTGACAGCCTGCCACAGGCCAGGGCAGGAGAGAAAGAGGATCAGAGCCCCATCTAGTTAGAGCAGCTAGGGGTTATGGGTGGTGGAGTATACAGAGGCCCTTCTGGAAGGACAGGCCAAGCAAGGCTCCTGGGTGGGCCACGGTGAGTACATGCTGGACGTTCAGGAGCACCTTGGGGGATCTGTCAGGTCTGGTGGCTTGTAGGCTGCAGGTGCCTGCTAGGATAAGCTGGGAGCTGAGAACCTGTCGACCCGTTGCAGGTGTCTGCAGAAGTGTGGTGGCCAGGGAAATTTAGGACCCTGACAGGTTTGGGAGCTGAAAGGGATGTGAGATAGTTCTAAGGGAGTCTCTCTCTCTCTCTCTCTCTCTCTCTCTCTCTCTCTCTCTCTCTCTCTCTCTCTCTCTGTCGTTCTCTTTCTGTCTTTCTTTCTCTCATACTTTTTCTTTATTTAGGCAGTTCTCTTTCTGTCTTTCTTTCTCTCATACTTTTTCTTTATTTAGGCAGGGTCTGATTTAATTTTTCTCTTTGTATGCATGTTTCTGCACGTGTATGGGTGTATGTACATGCAGGTGAAGGACAGAAGCTGCTGTTAGGTTCCACCTCATAGTTCACCACCTTGTTCTATAAGGCAGTGTCTACAAAGAAGCCTAGAACTCCCCAGTGACTGGATTGCTCTGGGGCTCCTGTCTCTACCTTTCCAGTCTGGAATCAGGTGGGCTGCCATGCAGAGCCAGCATCTACATGGGTTCTGGGCATCCAAACTCCAGTCCCCATGTTTGTGCCTCCATGCTCGTGTTTTCGCACCCAGGAGGCTTCTCCCCAGCCCTCAGGGTATTTATGTGCATGGGGGAAGATTTGAGCTGTGGCAATGGCTGGGAGTGAGGGAGGAAGGATGAAGGTCGTGACAACTTTGAGGGCTATGGGACAGTGCTGGAAGGTTCTGGGGTGAAGTGGGGAGACTGTGTGTGTAGGGGCACAGGGACCAGAGGGCCCAGCCCAGCCAGCACCTTGAGCTGGATCCCGGGCTCAGCCACCGCCCGGAAGGGGTTGGCCTGCCAGTAGGTCTGCTCCATCTGTTTCCACATGACCACATAGAAACTCGAGCTGTCTTGGTAGCCAAAGATGAAGCCAGCGTAGTCATCATCGGTGGCAGTGTTCACGTGGAATGTGCCCTCAAAGTCTACGCCATTGAAGGCCGTGTAACCTGTACAAGGGGAGAGAGGAATGGGGCCTCCCAAACCGTGCTGGCTCTAGACACACAGAGCCAGACCCGAACCTCCAGAGACTGTTCGCTCTCAACCCGGTTCCATGTGACCAACACATCATTGGCCACATCCTAATGCACTTCCAAATCCCCCTGGCTCTCAAGGGCCGCCTCCTATGGCCATGCCCCCACGGTCCCAGACTCACCCTTCCCAGGTCTCAGACCAACCAACCCCTGCCCCTCCATTACCATACCACCTATGGCCTCCAGCAACCTGCCATTTGTCCTCATCTCTTAGTCTCCCTCTTCTCCACCCTTCCAGGGACTAGGCTGACAGGTCCTGCTCTGTGGCCACGCCCCATAGCCCCTCTTCACCCTGCCCCACCTCACCCACAGCTAGGCCAGGGTCACTGTTCATGGTCTGCACGATCTCCATTCCCTGGGGAGGCCAGAAGAACAAGAGTCTCAGGCCGGTGCTGGAGGCACCTGGGCTCCCTTAAGCCACCACCCCAGCCCTGGCCGCACCTGGTTGAGCACCACCCAGTTGGGATCGATCTGCGCGTCCCCCTCAGGGTCCAGTACAACTGTCTGGAAGGCCCTGAAGTCGGTGAGGGTAACCTCGGCATTCTCGGGGCACACATCAATCTTGTCCACAACTTTGTCAGCGTCAAAGTCGCCCTGACACGCATCACCCACGCCATCCCCTGAATGGAGATGGGGCACAGCTGTGGGCTCAGATCAGCCCCTCCCGTTAGCCTATGCAAGCCCCTGGCCACGCCCACACCTGCTACTGACCAGACCCACACAACAGAAACCACCCAACAACTAATAACCATGCCCTCCCCACCCTTACTGTCACTGTCCTCCTGGCCCGAGTTGGGCACCAGGCGGCAGTTGTCTAGGTTGTCGGGCACTCCATCATTGTCATCGTCATCATCACAGGCGTCACCCTTGCCATCGTGGTCCGAGTCCTGCTGGGCACTGTTGGGCACGGTGGGGCAGTTGTCCCGGGAGTCCTGGTGTCCGTCCCCATCCCTAGAGTGAAGAGGTGGGGCGATGGGACTCTGGGAGGGTGTTGTCAGGCACCACTCAGCCGCCACCTTCTCAAGAGCTCCTTACTGGTCTTGGTCACTGTCACAGGCGTCACCCACAAAGTCGTGATCCACATCCCTCTGGAATGGGGTCAGGGGTCACAGTCAGGGCTGAGGACTCAGAAGCTGTCCTCACCACCAAGTCCCAGCCAGGTCCTCCCCACTCAAGAATCCCCACTCCCAGGTTGCCCTTGGCGGGATCCATCATGTGCTCCCCGGCAACCTAAGGCCCACCTGGTCTGGGTTGTCTTTCTGGGGGCAGTTGTCACAGGCATCCCCAACACCATCACCATCACTGTCGCTCTGGTCAGGGTTCGGCACCTTGGGACAATTGTCAGCTACATTTCTTAGTCCTGAGATAAGTCAGGGAATAAGGAGGAATCTGAAGAAAGAGTGAGGCTAGGATGATGTCAGAACACAGACAAGTCATGACGCACGGGCAGTCAAGGGGCTGGCCTGAGCTTGATCCCTGGGACCTACAGGGTGAGAGAGAACCCACTCCTGCAATACAGGCTGCCCTCCATTGCTATGGCACTAATGCACACAGGTGCATGTACACAGAACAGATACATTAAGATTAATAAAAAGCTATTTGTTTTGTCAATCTAGAGGCAGAGGCAGGCGCATCTCCATGAATTCAAGGCCAGCCTGATCTGCAGAGTGAGTTCTAGGACAGCCGGGGCTGTATGCTAAGACCCTGTTCAAGGCCATCCTCTGCTGTGCATCAGGTTGAAGCCACCCGAGGACACTAAACTGGGTAGGCACTGGGGGAGGCCTTCTGTAGGTCATATCCCAGCCTCAACCCTTCCCTTCCAGCCGTGGCTTCGTGTTTCCCTCAGCTTGACTTTAGCCACACCAGGGCAGGGCACCATTCATCTCCAAGCCTTGAAAGCACCTGCACTGGGAGATGGGTCCCACCCTCCACTCCCCACCCGTGCTCACGATCGCCATCAATGTCATCATCACAGGCATCGCCCTGGCCATCCCGGTCTGTATCTTTCTGGTCATCATTCTTCTGAGATCGGCAGTTGTCACAAGCATCTCCCCACTTATCGCTG
Source organism: Cricetiscus sungorus (assembly GCA_030556225.1). Lineage (NCBI taxonomy): Eukaryota > Metazoa > Chordata > Mammalia > Rodentia > Cricetidae > Cricetiscus > Cricetiscus sungorus. The sequence continues at coordinate 34,482,651 of JANBXA010000031.1, forward strand.
TCCGAGTTGCGCTGGTCTGGGTTTCGAACTAGCGGGCAGTTGTCCTAGATAGGAAAACAGGACAAGTGAAGCCAGGTCAGGGTGGGGAGGGACAGAGATCGCTTCCTGATTGGTTGCCAGAGGGATGGGAGCTCCCACTAAAGGCTCATAGCTTTAGTTCAATTTTCCCCGGGAGCCTACAGTATAAGGAGAGAACCAATTCTTGCAAGTAGCCTTTTGATCCACACATAGGGTGTCACACTGGCGGGAAACACACACACACACACACACACACACACACACACACACACACACACACAAATAAGTAAATAAATACATTGAAAAAGAAAACAAAAAAAAAAAATTCCCTGTAGATCTCCAAGAGGTCTCGCCCCTCCGCCGGAAGCTAGACCTTGGGGGTCAAGCCGCCACCAAGCCCCGCCCACGGACCCTCCCTCTGTCTTACCTGCTCGTTTGGGATCCCATCCCCGTCGGCGTCCGGGTCGCAAGCGTCTCCTATGCCGTCGCGGTCCACATCCTCCTGCCCCGAGTTGGGCACCGTCACGCAGTTATCCTGGGGAGCGGGTAGGCGGGGTGAGGGGTGTGTCTACCTGGCCTCACCACGCCCTCCCGATCTTGCCCTCCCAGACACACCCACCTTTCGGCACTGCGGCTCTGAGCAACGAAGCTTCTCGTCCGGGAAACCGTCAAGGTCCGTGTCGCGGCCGCATAGGAGCCCATTGCCGGCCCAGCCCACGGCACACTGCGCAGGGGAGTCGGTGTCAGTGTCCGTGACGCCCAGCTCCGGGGCCCCTTCTGCACAGCCTGTGCCGGCACTCACCACGCATGACCTCGAGCCGTCGCGCTCCAGGATGCAGTCTGCTTTCTCATGGCACGGACTGGGTGACCCGTCGGGGCAAAAACGCTGCCCGCGCCGCCGGCAGCCTGATGTCTGGTCACCCACGAAGCCCGGCTGGCAGGGGCCACATTGGAAGGAGCCCTGTGCGCAGGCGCAGTCCGTCAACCGGGCACCCACCCACGCCTCGCTGGCGCCATTCTCCTCATTCCTGCCTTCCTTACCCGGGTGTTGACGCACACGGAATTTGGGACGCAATCGTGCTGCCCGGTCTCACATTCGTTAATATCCGTGCAAACCTGGAGGACGGAGATCACGGGCAGACAACACACGTTTCAGCCGGGCCATTCCTTTTTGCAACTGTCTCTCCACCCTGACTTCCTCGCTGGAAAGAGGATGTGGATCGAGTTTTCTGGACAAAATGCCTTCCATTCCCTCCTGACATAAATGTCGGGTATATGCTTCCCTTACCTGTTTGTTGGTCTTCGCGAAGGCTAGCCCCACGCCCTCATGGGTGGTGCCGCTGTACCCAGGTGGACAGGCTTCGCAGCGAAAGCCGGGGCTGGTATTGATGCATCGCACGCGCGGGAAACAGGGGTGAGCGTTGCACTGTGAGAAAGGAGCACAGAAGATTTTGGACCCCTAGCTGGATCGCGAGAGCGCACCTTGGAACTTCCCGGATTTGGACGCGGGTTTGTTTGTTTTTGTTGTTGTTTGATTGGAGACAGAGCCTCATTGCATGGCCCTGGCTGTCCTGAAACACACCATGTAGACCAGGCTGGTCTCGAACTCAAAAGAGATCGGCCTGCCTCTCCAGAGCTGGGGTCAAAGGCGTGCACCACTAGACCGGAATGGTTCGCAGACAGGGCCATCAACTAGTTCTTGGAGTAGGGTGCCACACCGAATAGAGACCCCAAGGGTCGGAGACGATCTTGCCTTGATGGACATGGGGTTGTGACCCCTTAGGAGCGAGGAAATGAACTTGGGGGACGGGCATCCCCAGCAGAGGGAGGAAGTGGCCGGCGGGACGTGCAGGCACGGCGGCGATCGCCAGGTGCTCGAGGAGGGCGACTCTCCAAAGTAGACGAGTGGTCGAGGCCAGCGAGCCCCAGTGGTGAGGAGGATGGTTGGGGAAAACCACCCCCAGCACCCAAGGGGTCGTCGGGGTGGGTGTCAGTAGGAGCAGAAGGCGTGGTCAGGGCGTGCGTCTGGGACAGTGATGGAGTTGACCTGAGTGGGGCTCCCGCGGTAGATGTGAGGTCTTCTGGATTTGTGCCCGGGGTTAGGAGGGCACCCTCGGTGGATAAGGGGGTTGTCGGGAAGGAAGGAGTTTGTGGTGGAGTAGGTCCGGGTAGCGTCAGGGCGGTGGGGGTGTGGGGAGCCCGCGCACCTCATTAACGTCGGTGCAGTGCGAGCCGTTGCCGGTGTAGCCGGGAGGGCAGGGGCCGCAGCGCGCGCCGTTCGCCGTCTCCGTGCAGACCACGCTGGGGAAGCAGGAACCGGGTGCGCAGAGCGGTACTGGCCGCAGGCTCAGGCCGGGAGTGCGCGCGGGCTGCATCCCTTTGGAGGAGGAGCAATTAGGCCAAGCTTGGGGGAGGAGCCTCTCTGAACCACACCCAGGGGAGGAGCCTTAAGGTCGCGCCCCGAGCAAACTAGCTAGATCCGCCCAGGGTGGAGCCGCTCTTGACCACGCCCCTCGAAGGGCTCCGTTTAGCCCGCTTGGGCCCCGCATACTCTAGCGTGCGCTCTGTCTCTGTGTGGTCCTTCGGTGCGTCGCTGTCACGGTTCTGCGCGCATCTCTCCCGTGTCCAGTCCGCTCCGTCCCCGTTCACTCCTGTCCCCGCCAGCCTCCTTCCCTTCCTTACGCTCTGTTTCCCCACCCTCCTTCGGCCCCCGGGTCCCCGCTGTGCTCACCGCACGCGTCACACTCCATCACCGTGTTCTTCAGGAACATGATCTCCTTGACCTGTCCGGCAGGAGGTCAACGGGATGCCTCCCTGTGTGCCTCCCCGCGGCTCCCTTCCTCCTACGATCTCTCCCTGGGAAATCCGGCGCCTATGCCCCCTCTCCGGATCCCCTGTCTCCCCGGCTGTGACCACGTGTGCCCGGTCCCGCGCTCTGTCCCGCGCCACGTTTCCACTCTGTCCTACACTCTTGCCCGCTCTGTTGCCATGTCCTCTCTCGGTCCCCGCGCTGCCTCCTCCTCTGTCCTTTACTGTTACCTGTCTGTCCTCTGCTCGTCACTGTGCTGTGCGCCCCCCCCCCCGCCCCGTCCCTGTTCTGTCCCAACACTGTCGCCCTCTGTTCCCTTACCTGCTGTCGCAACAGCTCCCTCATGTCCTGTAGAGCCGCGTTGGTCTCCTGCAGTTCTCGTAGCATCTGTTGGGCCAGGTCTCCACCTGCGTGTGCAGGGATCACTAATGGGCGACTCAACCACCCCATCACCTCTCGCCAGCTATCACCCATCACCCCTCCGGGACCCGCCAAATCCGCCCGCTGCTCCTGCTCCACCGCCGCCTAATCTCTCTGGAGAGCAGACCCCAAACTCCAAGGAGCCGGAATCTCGAGCCAGGAGGGAGGCCTCCTGTCCACGCATGTCCCCCCCCATTAAGCGGCTTTACCCAGCGGAATCTGGCCCTGTCCCGTCGCGCGCATGGCAGCCAGGGCGAGCACTAGAAGACAGGCGGCGGGGCCCATGGCGGCGGAGCTGTGGCTACGGTCTGCGCACCCGAGCTCGAGCCCTATTTATTCCCACGCCCGGCCCAGGACAGCCCCCACGGCCCTGCCCAGAGCTCGCCATAAGGTAAACAGGCTGCGCTCTGTATTCAGGGCCGCACCCCACAGCCCCAAGGGATGACTTAGGGCTGATGGGACCATGGTGGGGTCTGAGGACAGAGAGGGATGAGCCTCGGGGAGCCCAGCGGAGCTCCCCGCTCGCACTCCAGTTCACGGTCGAATGCCTGCAAGACAATTTCCTTCTGCTCCTCTTGAGTAACATTTGGTGAAGTCACAAGTGATGGAAAGATCCGAACCCACCCACTCTATTTCCTACACCCCCTCCACTTTTCAGGATCCCTGCAAAGGAGGCTGTGGGCGTGGCTCTGTCGGGGACAGGAGGGACTGTGGGCGTGGCTCAGACAGGGTCCATAGGGGGGCTTGGGGACTGTGCAGACCCTAGCACTCCAAACAAACAGAATCCCCGGTAAATGATGTCTGTGCCTCAGTCTCCCCTTTTGCACTGTCGAGGAAACAGTAGGGGTGCTGGCATGGAGTAAAGTAGGGGACCTCAGCTTCCCAGGGGTTCTGTTCTCAGTGGGCTGCACCCAGCTTTGTTCGCCCGCCTAGGGAGACAGCTTGTCCTAAAAATGAAAACGGTTGGGAACTGAAAATCTCCTTTTCTGGGCCAGCCACACTCTGAACTATAAACCACCTCAGTGTCCAGGAGCTTTAACCCTCTCTACCCGGCCTCCTAGAACTCACAGTTCAGTCTGTTACAGAGAAACCGGGGTCCAGGAAGGGGAACTGAACCACCTGAGGCCACTGCAAGCCCAGGCAGAGTCCCAGGGAGATCTGTTGTTGTGGAGGGCTGCCTGGAGGAGGCGGCACAGGGGACAAAGAGATCAGTGGGCTGGAGCATTGAGGTGGCTCTAGTGAGGGGGACACTGGAGAATGTGTGTTTAGATTTCTGAGTACATTCATGTGTTACATAAATGTATCTGTCGTGTGTCAAATTCCCTGCTGGGTGGGGACACAGGAAACAACAGTCCCCAGCCTGTCAGAGGCAGCCTAGGCTACACCATCAGTCAGAGTTGTGGAAGCTGCAATGGGAGCTGCTTAGCAGTAGTCCTCGTCCTTGGCAGGAATGAGCTGATCTGATCGTGGGCTGCCGGGTAGATGGCCCCCAGGGTGTCTGCCGGGTAGATGGCCCCCAGGGTGTCGGATCAAGGGTGAGGCTAGCAAAGGGCAGTGCCAATGTCTTGAGGCTCAAGTTGTCTTTGGAAGGCAATAGGGATGCACAGAGGGCCAGGGAGGGAGAACAGCCCTGCAGAGGGAGGCTGGAGGTGAGCATGTTCAGAGCAGCCAAATCCCCAGGCACACTCCCTGCCTGGCTGGGTTACCGCCTGTTTTCCTTGGCTCCCAGCACACTTGGGGGCTGTTCCTGCTGACAGCACTGGGATTCTCAAGGAAACGGCCACTCCTGGGTAGACGCAGAACACATGGCAGCCCAACGGGTGTCGCAAGCCAGGCTCAGGTCCTGAGCTGGGGCTCAGGACCACAAGGCTTCAGCCACTGCCAGGCTCCTGTGGGAGACAGAGTCAGGACTGCGGGGAGGGTGAGAGCTCAGAGGGCAGCCTGGGCTCGCTCGGCCTGCTGGCTTTCACCTGGCAAAGACCCTCTCTCGGGCAGTCTGTCTGACCCTAATCACCCTGGCTTTACTCTCTAGGCATCTTCCTGAGCCCTTTGTACCTGTTGCCTGCGGCCCTCCTCCACCCTTCCAACTCCAGGCAGCCACCGTCAAGATGGCAGAAACAGAGAATGTTTCAAATGTTTTTTTTTTCTTTCTTTCTTTTTTTTTTTTTTCTTTTGGTGTTTTGTCTGTTTAGTTGGTTTTGTGTTCTTGAGAAAGGGTCTCCTGTACTCCAGGCTAGCCTCCAACTTACTACGTCCAAGGATGTCCTTCTACTTCCAAAGCACACAGAACACAGGCCCAGCCAGAGACGGGTCTATCCATATTTTCCTTTAAGGAGAGATGAGCCAGCCCATACCCCACACCCAGATCTTGGGGTTATTCACGCCCACACATGCATAACCCACCCCACAGCCCCCCCACACACACACACACAGCTTCCCTCACAAGTCCAGACTTGGCTCTGGCCCCAGCCAGGCAATAGCTATAATGTTCTGGAACTCGTGCTGGGCCCAGTTACCCTTCCTGACATCCAGGCTGAGTGGTTCCAGGATTGGGGCTAGGTGGGACCTGGTGATGGAGCCTCAGGGGCCCTTTCTGATTATTGTGTACTGGGCTGAGACATGTGGCACCCAGGCTGCCTGCCACCGCCCAAGGGGGAAGTATGTCGGCTGCCCAGCCACAGGCTGGGTCTGGAGAATTCATCAAGGGGAAGGGTCACTTGGCCGTTTCCACAGCCCAGCCAGACCTACACTCCATAAATAAGGTCAGGGAGCCAGTGTCTGAGGCCATGACTGCCTAGGACTGTACCAAGCTCTGTCTTCTTTCTCAACATTTTCACCTAAGACATGCGCGGGCGCGCGCGCGCGCGCACACACACGCACACACACGCGCGCACACTTTAATCTATTACATCAGTACAGACTCTACATATACCATACAGTATATGTAGAGGCCAGAAAAACTCAGGTCCTCAGGCTTTCCAGTAAGTGCCTTTACCTCCTGAGCCAGCTGGCCAGCCCTCACCTGGATTCTGATTTTCCACACAAGGTTTCTCTGTGTAGCTCTGGCTGTCCTGGAATTTGCTCCGTAGATCAGGCTGACCTAGAACTCAGAGATCCACCTTCCTCTGCCTCCTGAGTAAGAGGGAGATTAGAAGCATGCACCACCAAGGCCAGACTTTCTCTCTTTCTTAACATATTTCAAATTTTAGTCTATACTTTTACCTCTCAAAGAATTGATTCAAGAGACTTGAGCTTCACCAGGAACAGACGAGAATGCACCAGAGACATTTGGTCAGAACCCAGATCTGAGACTTCTATCCCAACCTTTTTGTGCTTCCTGACTTTCCAGGGAGGGTGAGTGAACCCTCCACCTGACCCCTCCCTAAGTGAGGTAAAGGAGCCTTTGGGTGGGAGGGAGTCCTCTCTGGCCCCGGGCTCTGCCTCTTGCTCATGTGGACAAACCACCAATCACAGCCAGGAAGCCAGGGGGCCTGGGCGGCTTGCACCCACAAGCACAGCCTCTGTGCTCTGTCCCGCGCTATCGTCTCGCCAGCAAGAACGACGCGGCACACTCAGGATCTTTCTGCAGTAAAGCTTTAATGCTCTTGAGAGGGAGAGCATAAGCTTACAGGAAAGAGAGACCCCAAACACACAAAACCCATCCCTTATATAGGCTAGCAGCCTCTGCCTTGGATGTGTCACCCCCTGACTGGCTGCTGCTCATCGGCCCATATGACGCCACGGGAGAGGCAGGGACCCAGGGTTTGACAGTTACCCAGCGTATGCGCATCTCTCCTGTCTACCAACGGTTTTGACAGTTACCCAGCGCATGTGCATCTCTCCTGTCTACCAACGGTTTTGACAGTTACCCAGCAGTACTTGTAACGGCTCCCTACAGTGCTCAGGTTCCATCTGCAGCACTACACTACACATGTATATACACACACACACAGGCTCACATGCATACACATGTGTGCACACTCACCTATACACATAGACACACAGGCTCGCATACATGAATACAAGAAAGAGCCCCACTTTTAGGATCAATGGAAGAATCAAACATGTCCATTTAGGTAATTCTCTGTGTGTTTCACACTCACACAAACTTCACAGAGACAATATTAGAAAACAAATTGCCTGGTCCAGAACGGTGTCCCTGTACAGAGGAGGCTGAGGTGGGAGGATACAGCTCCAGGCCAACCCAGCTACACTGAGAATTTCTGCCTCAAAAAACCCAACTGAGAAACCTTGCAGGGGTTCAGGGCCACTCCGGAGCTCAGAACGTGCAAGGAGAAGGTCAGGAGTTCAAGACCATCCTTGGACAAATAAAGAGAACAGCCTGGGCTACAGAGCAAGTTTCCAGGACATCCTGGGCTACCAGAGCTCTTATTTAAAATTCTAAAATAAAGACAGGGGGAGGCACAGATGTTTAATCCCAGCACTCGAGACAGGGGCAGGCAGATCTCTATGATTTCCAGGCCAGCCTGGTCTATAGAGCGTGTTCCAGGACAGCTAGGGCTACAAAGAGAAACCCTGCCTAAGGGAGAAGGGAGCGAAAAATAAAAATTAAAATACAATTGTAATGGCTGGGGCTGTAGCTCAGTTCATGGAGTGCTTGTGGCTCAGTGGGTAGGGTGTGGTATCTCAGTGGGTAGGGTGTGGTGCTCAGTGGGTAGGGTGTGGTGCTCAGTGGGTAGGGTGTGGTGCTCAGTGGGTAGGGTGTGGTATCTCAGTGGGTAGGGTGTGGTGCTCAGTGGGTAGGGTGTGGTAACTCAGTGGGTAGGGTGTGGTATCTCAGTGGGTAGGGTGTGGTATCTCAGTGGGTAGGGTGTGGTATCTCAGTGGGTAGGGTGTGGTGCTCAGTGGGTAGGGTGTGGTATCTCAGTGGGTAGGGTGTGGTATCTCCGTGGGTAGGGTGTGGTGTTCAGTGGGTAGGGTGTGGTAACTCAGTGGGTAGGGTGTGGTATCTCAGTGGGTAGGGTGTGGTATCTCAGTGGGTAGGGTGTGGTGCTCAGTGGGTAGGGTGTGGAGCTCAGTGGGTAGGGTGTGGTATCTCCGTGGGTAGGGTGTGGTATCTCAGTGGGTAGGGTGTGGTGCTCAGTGGGTAGGGTGTGGTGCTCAGTGGGTAGGGTGTGGTATCTCAGTGGGTAGGGTGTGGTGCTCAGTGGGTAGGGTGTGGTGCTCAGTGGGTAGGGTGTGGTGCTCAGTGGGTAGGGTGTGGTGCTCAGTGGGTAGGGTGTGGTGCTCAGTGAGTAGGGTGTGGTGCTCAGTGGGTAGGGTGTGGTGCTCAGTGGGTTGGGTGTGGTGCTCAGTGGGTAGGGTGTGGTGCTCAGTGGGTAGGGTGTGGTGCTCAGTGGGTAGGGTGTGGTATCTCAGTGGGTAGGGTGTGGTGCTCAGTGGGTTGGGTGTGGTGCTCAGTGGGTAGGGTGTGGTGCTCAGTGGGTTGGGTGTGGTGCTCAGTGGGTAGGGTGTGGTGCTCAGTGGGTAGGGTGTGGTGCTCAGTGGGTAGGGTGTGGTATCTCAGTGGGTAGGGTGTGGTATCTCAGTGGGTAGGGTGTGGTGCTCAGTGGGTAGGGTGTGCTGCCCAGTGGGTAGGGTGTAGTATCTCAGTGGGTAGGGTGCTTGTCTAGCGTGCACAAAGGCCTGGGCTCCATCCCGAGCGCTGCATAAGCCAGGCATGGTGGAGCATGCTTACTGTCCCAGCACTGAGGAGGTGGAGGCAGGAGGATGGCACCTTTCAGGTGACCTGGGCTTACAGAAACTTGGTTTAAGATCAGCAGCCGGCCACAGCTCGCACCTGTCACTGCAGCCCTTGCCAGGGGAGAAGGGAGGATGAAGAGTTTGAGGCCGGCCGGTTTCATGGCTCAAAGAGGCTATCCCCACCTGCCTCCTCCCATGGTCACTGAAAGCTGCCCTGCTTCAAGCTACAGACGTGCGCCACTGGAGAAAGTCTACCCCGGGTTTCAGCTGGGGACAGTGGGTGTGGAGTCAGAAGAGGGGAGCCCCCAGGGCTCGGTCCCTGCTGCACACCGCAGCCTGCTTCAGTGCCTGCACAGTGGGGCCCTTGTTCACAGAGTGATGAATGGAGCAGAGACGGCTGTGTTTACACCTGGCAGTGGCCCAGGCCTGCGGAAGGGAAGCTGCCATAGGGCTGGGCAGCAAGGTACCAGGGGCCATTTCATGGAGGGCTCAAGGAGGGAATGTGAGGCCATGCACATAACTGTTGTCACCCAACCAAGTCCACAGGGTGAACCTTCACAGGTGAGCAGGCAGCTCCAAGCCAGGGCACCATAGATGCAACGCCGCCGTGGTGGGCCTGGTCCAGGCATCTGAAGCGATGATGGATAGGGCAGGAGAGGTGGGTGGTCACGGCAGCCAGGCCTGGGCTCCACAGGCCATCCCAGCCTGCACTCTGGCATTATCTGGTTCTGACTGTGGGGCATGATCCTCCAAAGGCTTATTCTCCATGCTGCAGTCATCTGATGTCCGCTAAACAAGGCCCAGCACAACTGTACCTGGATGACTCAGGGAGCACAGTGGCTGCCACATCACTGCTTCACAGTGGTAGAAGGAAGACATGAACGTCTGTGGGATGGAGGGCTGTGCCTGTGGGTGAGCACCTGGGTGGTGGTGGACAGATGGGTGGAGCAGGGTGTGGTGAGGGCAGGGGAGGGCTAGGCCCCCGCCTGGGCCTCAGCCACTTTTAGCTAGTGGTCCTGACACGTACCAAACGAGGCTGGTTGCCTTCACCTGCGGCTGGCCCCTCTGTCTGCACTGGCCGCACGCAAAGGCGGCCATCCCAGCCACAGGAAGGCTGCCACTGGGCACGGCTGCAGGTCTGGCCTTGGTGACTACCTTCTTGACCTCCCCTGGGTGCCAGGCAATCATGACTGTCAGGGAACACTCTGCTTGGAGCCTGTTCTTCCCGAATGTCTGGGCATCAGCAGAGGCGGTGTCACAGCCTCCAACAGGGTTCAAGTGACGATACTCGATACTCATCTCTCTCACCCTGAGCTCCCAAAGGCTCATCAGATGGCAGGGAATATCAAGATTGTACCAATCACAATGCCCAGGGTGGCAGTGAGACGTGTGTGAGTGTGTGTGTGTACATATAGATGGCTCAGAGGTTAAGAGCACTGGATGCTCTTCCAGGGGTCCTGAGTTCAATTCCCAGCAACCACATTTATAATGAAATCTTAGGCCCTCTTCTGGTGTGCAGGCACACATGCAGACAGAACAGTGTATATAATAAAGAAATAAATCTTTTTAAAAATCAATTTCAAAATCCCCTGTGTTGTGCTGGGGCCAGCCTACACTGCATCACGAGGCCCTGGGTAAACATGTAAGTTGGCTCTGCAGAGCCCCAAGATGTTGTGTCTGAAGTTTGGTTTTAATCCACTGTCCATCCTCACAGCCACGCCACACCTACCTGTGATGTGCCTGTTTTTCTGGGGCACTGGGGTTGGGATCTCAGTGGGCAACAGCATAGCCTAGTAACAGGTTATGTTTCTAACCTTTGCTGTCTTAACCATCCTGCCCCCTTAATTCGGGGGTTGCTGCCAGCACCACACAGAGGCCTGGCCCACCTTACTGCATGGTAATGCCACATCTGGATTTTAGACTTGGTCTTGGCATCCAGCCACAGCACACAGATCCAGGATGAGGAAAACGGGCCTCTTCCCTTCAATACTGAGGTCAGAGGTGAGCTTGGCATGCTCCTGTTGCTTTGCCACAGTGGACACCATCCAGGCCCAGTCACCAGCAGCCATTCCTCATCCACGAGGCTCCCGGGGCCATCCAGACCTGGCTTGACTCAGCCCAGACCGGCAGCTCCCCCACAGACAGGGAATACCACTTGGTCCTGGGGTGGGGTGGGCTGGGTCCAGGGCCCCTCAGGATTCCCTCCCCAAATTGTCATTTTTCAGCCAAGAACCCCAACACACTCAGTGTTGGCTCTAAGATGCAGGAGGTGCCCGAGACACCTTCCTCCTTTCTCCCTGTGGCCCCACCCTGGTCCCAACTGGAAGATGACAGACCTCCTTCCCACTGTGACCCCAGCACAGGGAGGCAAGCACAGTAAGATGGCCAGGGTTCAAGACTAGAAAAAGATAATAAATTAGGCCATGATCCTCCCGTGCTCACACACCTTTAACTGAGGAATACCGCCCTCCTCCTTACCACAGCCCTCCTGTGCGCTGACCCCACGGCCTTTGCACATGCTGTCATCATCATCCTCTCTATCTAGAAAATTCTTCCTCTCTATGGTTTGTTCTGTTGTATAGTTTTTTTGTTTGTTTGTTTGTTTTGTTTTGTTTTTGGAGACAGGGTTTCTCTGTGTTGCTTTGGAGCCTGTCCTGGAACTCGCTGTGTAGACCAGGCTGGCTTTGAATTCACAGAGATTTGCTTGCCTCTGCCTCCCAAGTGCTGGGATTAAAGGTGTGTGCCATCAACACCCAGCTGTTGACTTAGATGGATTTTAGATAGTGCTAGCAAACCTAACACATCAGAGAGGGTGGTGTCTTCTCAGGGACCACATGACTTGCCTGACCCAATGATGTAGTTTGAAGAGCATCTACCCTCTTCCACTTCCCCCAAGAACACTCCAGGGTCAAAACCCAGGACTTCACCTTTAGTCACTGCAGGCTGGTTAGAGTGGTGATGGGGTGCACAGGCAGCTATGGGAGGGTCTGTGATTGGAGGAAGGAGATGCGCAGGCTGTGTAACATGCTCCAGGCTCCAGTGCATGCTGGGAGAAACGCGAATTCCTGTGGAGCAGTGGCAAGGCGGCCCTCCGTCCCCACATCACAGACACCAGGGAGGTCTGTCTGTCCCTCTACCAGGCAATGGGCAGACAGCCACTGTCCCAGGGTTGTGGGGTGCCCCTGGGTCCCGCTCCTATTGGTCCCCAAAGACAGGACGTGAAAGAACTCTCTCGTTATTCTGGAATTTTCCTTCAGGTTCTGCCAGAGCCTTTAAGAACATATTAAAGGAAAATGTTGCCAGTCTAAGCGGGGTGATTTTATGGGCGTCAGGGGCCCAGAGTCAGACCAGAGAGTGGAAAGGCCTGATCACACTGCAGACTTCCTTGCCAACCACCAGGACCTGACCCGCCCTCCAAGCCTGTCTCTTGCATCCCTCCAATCCACTGCTAAATTCCCCGACTGGGAAGCGGCCAAGAGAAACAGACAAGCAGGCTGATGCATTTTGCATTGTTTATTCAGTCAACTGACACTGGGCCTGCTCCTTTCTCTTGTGGATGGATGTATCTTGTGTGCTGTCTGAGTAGGAAGCATGGTGTTGGTCGCCTTCCATCCTAGCACCTGAGAGGTGGGGGCTAGAGCAACCTGAGCTCAAGGTCATTTCAACTACATAAATAAATAAATAAATAAATATGCAGCCTGCCTGGGCTACTTGTGACCCTGACACAGAAAGAAACAGACATACGCAGTCCACGGCCATCTCCATTCTATCTGGCAGCAGTGATGGCCACCTCAGAATGCTAGGGACATGGTATTTAATTTTCTACCGCTCACTGACTACAGTGAGACTTCATCTAAAAACACCTCCCAGTGATGGCTGGGAGTGGAAAGGGGCCCAGGGCCACCATCCTGAATGGCAGCCTTGAGCCTCTGTGGGAAGCGGGGCTTTGAGACCAAGCCCAAAGCCAGTTCCCAACACCCCAGCACATCCCCAGTAAAGCCACAGCAGCTTTTAAGTACAAGTCCCACCCTCAGCCCCCCTCCCCCCAGCTGCTGAGCCCACCATCATGTTCAAAGAAGACTCAAGCAGTTTTTAAACACCTCCGGCAGCTGGGTGTGGTCCTGGCCACCTTGAGCGAGACCCACAGCCGCTTCTATTCCTAGGATGGGGGGGGGGGGGGGGGAGGGCTGGTCTCCAGGATCCATCCTGGCCTCAACACAGCAAGGGCGCCTCTACCAGGAAGCAGACTTTCTTGTGAGGAAGCCACAGGCGGCTGGGAGGAGGTGCTGTTGGTCTGGGCTGCTTTGCTTCTGTGCTCCAGGGACCTCTCTTGGCTGGGAAAAAAGCACTGTTTGTCCAAACCTGAAAATTGGGGCAGGAGAATGCTGAGCAGCAGGGAAGATGAGGGCTGGAGGGAGGTGGGCATGGGGAAGGGGCTGGATCACCACAAGTACTGGACAGCACCTCTGTCTACTGGGAATACAGCAGGGCTGAGAGAGAAGAGACGAAGACACGTGCGTGCGTGCGAGCGTGCGAGCATGCGTGCGTGTGTGTTACACGCCTTTAATCCCAGCACTTGGGAGGCAGAGGCAGGAGGATCTCTGTGAGTTCCAGGCCAGGCCAGCCTGGTCTACAGAGTGAGTTACAGGACAGCCAGGGATACAAAGAGAAACCCTACCTAAAGAAACAAAAAGCAAGCAAGCAAACAAACAAAAACAAAAAAAATTAACAAAGAGAGAGACAGACCCTGAGATGGACGCACAAGAGCTCGTCCTCAGCGTGGTCAGCAAAGCCCCTCTTTTTGTTTGAATGCTGCAACCACACCTGCCCAAGTGTCCCCATGTGTTTGGGGACACTTGAACCACATTAACAAGCAAGGCACAGTGACAACATGCCATTTCCAAGAGGTCACACTGCCAGCTGTAGTGAGATAGTCACCTTGTCCGCACCTGTGGCATAGACCACGCCCACTGGGGGTGGAGACAGGGCCAGGGCTAGAACTGATCTGGGGGAGCTAAGGTTGAGGAGGGGGTCTGAGAGCTCTCTTGCTGGCAGCACGGGGACAGGAGAACATCCGGAGGCGTCCTTGGAACAAGGGACCTGCTGGTGTTCATCTGTCTGTGTTGTGAGTTATTTCTCCCTGAATAAACATCTATTCGGCCTATTTGTTCCTCCTGATCCTTATTAAACATCGATAGCCAGCAGCAGGAGCGTGGCTGTTGGGAATCCACACTTGCCTAGTCAGTAAAGTTCCATGCTAGAATCAGAGCCACGCTAGCTGCTAACTCCTTCTTTCCTTTCGTCACATATTTATTTTGGGGTGGAAGTAGGGGGAGCCCAGGTGCCACAGTGAGTGTGTGGAGGTCAGAGGATGACTTGCAGGACTCAATTCTCTCCTTTCCCCATGTGGATCCTGGAAACCTAACTCAGATTGCTGGGCTTGGCAACAAGCCCCCTTTAGTTACTGAACCCTCTTGCCTCCCCTTTTTTTGTTTTCACTGTTGCATAGGCTCTAATGTGAAGCCCGCACTGGTCTGAAATGAGAGATGTCTTGGCTCTGACTCCCGATGACTAGGATTATTACAAGTGTGTACTGCCATGCCTGGCCACAGATTTGGGCTTTGTTTGTTTGTTTGTTTGTTTCTTTTCTGGCCACAGATTTGTAAGTGGAATTGTGTGTTCACACATTCATGCCTGTGCTGCGTGTGTGTGGTATTGGGAATTGAGCGCCATGCCTGGTGCTATTTCATGTTCACTAGGGTTTTAAAACCATTGTAATCTACATTATATATAATAAATACACAAATATAACACATACATAATATATATATGTGTGTGTACATACACATACATATATGCACACACTATATATATGTTTCCAGGCTGGCACATTTGGGAATATTATGCAGCCAAGATGATTATTACGTAGGTTTTCTTTTTTCCTTTTTTCTTTTTTTTTGATTTTTGAGACAGGGTTTCTCTTCGTAACAGTCGTCTGCCACTTTAATTAAAGGCATGTGCCACCACCTTCGGGCTTTGTCTAGGTTTTCTAAGGAGGAAACTAGCCTGGAGCCATGACTGTCACCTCAGCTTTCTGGAGGCTAAAGCAAGAAGACTCTGAGCTGTAGGCCAATCTGGGCTACACAATGGGACCTGGTCACAAGAAAAAGGTGGGGGTGGCCGGGGAGATGACATGATGACCTGAATTTGGATCCCAAAGCAGTCACAGAAGAAGCAAGGCTTGGGGGGAAGCCTGGTAATGGAGAGGGTCTGTGAGAGCTCATGATCAAGTCCCCGTGCATCTTAGAGAACCCCAGGCTGGGGATGTGTCTTGGCCAGACTTCTGTGATGCTGCCTGGGCACCGAGGGTCCATGGCCTCTGCCTCCTAAGTGACAGTATGACTGCTGGCTCAGCATCTGTAGACAGGAGGCCAGGCCACTTAATCAACAAACGATAACTTTACATATCAGCTAAACCCATATAGCCTGACAGCCTGGTCCCTGGGTGGTGGTCTTGGGAGATAACAACGATTCGAAGAGGTGGGGGCCTCATTGGAGGAAATGAACTTACACGGACACAGCCTAGAAGGTGACACTGAGACTTACCTTCTTTTTTTTCTTGGCTTCCCAACCACTAAGAGGTGATCATATTTGTTCTACCATGCACCCCAGTTCCAAAGCCACAGGGTCACATGACTATAGAGGAAAATCATGAACCAAAGACGTCTTCCAGTTGCTTATCTCAGACACTCACTGGAGTGATGGAAACCTCCATACTTTTTCTAGACAGGGGCTCACTAAAGACTGGCCTAGACCTCACCCTGTAGACCATGCTGGCCTGGAACTCACAGAGATCCCCCTGCCTCTGCCTCCCGAGTGCTGGGATTAAAGGCGTGTGCCACACCTGACTGATCACACTTGTACACACACAGGAAGCAAAAAGAGAGGACAGTAGTCAGAGACTACAGAACCTGGTATAGATATGAATACTTTGTTTTGGAGTGGATTTTCATTTATGGATAAAATTTAAGGTCAATCTTGTGATGTGTATATTTCTCCTCTTGTTTAGGTATTGTGTTTATATAGTTCATTTAGAATGTAATGTATAATTTAACACAGATTATAGAGAGTTACCTATGATAGTGAAAACTTAGAGTTAAGTTAGGATTTCTAGATATGCAGGGATGTATTTGAGATGAATAAGCATTCTTCAAACCTTTCAAAGACCTACAGAATATGGCATTTAAAATGGTTTAGGGTTTTTCTTGACAGTGAGACATAACTGCTCCTGGCAACACCACCTGCATCAGAAAGGAAGATGGACATAGAAGAAACATGTTATGAAGTTTGCTTCTAATATGGCAAGACTAGCCACTTGGACAAGATACTGCTCTTGTCTGGACTGTTTGACTTTATGCTGTCTCACAGGAAAGTGACTGCTGAAACAAGATGGACATTTGCTACAGGGTTCCTGCTTCATGGAAGAGTCTGCCAGACAGTCTGCAAGACACAGAGAAAAGTGACTGACAAACTGCTAATACCAGAAGACAGTTAAAAGTGTACTGCTTTACTGAGAGGTCTGCCAGACACACTGTGGCCTATAGGCTGAAGATGGAACATTACAGAAGAACTTCGGGTGACTGATCAGGTAGCAACATGTCTGTGTCATTTCTAGAGTTTATATATTCTCCTTCTGTGGTCTTTGATGGAGTTGAAGACAAATAGTTATGGTTATAGTTTTCCTTGGGATTAAAGATAAGTTGCATATAGGACTTTAGACTCACAAAGATATGATAGATGATAGAATATTTTCTTTAAATCTTGCTAAATGTTAATGGACTAAATATTATTAACTGTGGTTCTTCTTTGATAATTGTTTTGTTATATATTTTGCTATGCTAAGGTTAAAATTCTTTTTATTTAGACAGAAAAGAAGAAATGATGGGAGATGTCATTCTGTAAATATGTTTCTCATATTGGTTAATGAATAAAGCACTGTTGGCCTATAGGAAAGCAATATAGGAGGGACTAGGAGACAAGGAGGAAAGAGGAAGGAGTAGGGAGGAGTCAGTATGGAGAGGCTGGAGAGAGCAGAACTCCGGCCCTCTCTCCGGTAAGATGAGACCACGTGGAAATACTTAGATTAATAGAAATGGGTTAATATTTAAGACAGAGCTAGCCGATAAGAAACTAGTAACTGGCCAACAGCATTTATATCTATTACAGAGTCTCTGTGTGTTATTTGGGGCTGGCACAGCTGTGGGTCCAGGGCAGGCAGAAAACCTTACTCTTAACAAGAATCTCCATCCTCTGGGATACACTTCCTCCAGCAAAGCTCCACCTCCTAAAAGTTCTATAGCCTCAGCCTGGTGGGGATAGTGCACACCTTTAGCCCCAGCACTCAGGAGGCAGAGGCAGGTGGATCTCTCTGAGTTCAAGGCCAGCCTGGTCTACAGAATGAGTTTCAGGACAGGGCTACACAGAGAAACCCTGTCTCAAAAAAAAAGTTCCATAACCTCCCCGCACAGTGCCACCAAATAGGGACCAGCTATTCAGACACAAGTCTAGGTCCCTTCATTCAAACCTCCACACCTTCCTTCTCTAAGGACCTCAGTTCCGATGAGACAAGAGAAACTGGAATGAGGGGGAGCTGCACAGACCATTTGGGGCATAAATGCCAGGACCTGAGCTCAGTCCCCAAGCACTCTCATAAAAAGCTAGGTGTGGTGGCACATGCCTGTACCTTTGATGCTGGTGGAGATAGGAGGCTTTCATCACCTGGCTGGCCAAATGGTCTAGATAAATTGGTGGGTCCAGATTCCCAGAGACCTCAACTCAAAATCTAAGGTGGCTTAGAGCACTTGCCAGCTGGTGTTGGGCAAGTCACCGCTTCAGGAAGCTGCAGCTCTTGGGGGTCTGATGCCCTCTTCTGGACTCTGAGGGCATTGCACTCACATACACAAACCCGCATATGTGAGTAAAACACTTCAGAATGAACAGGCTTGAGTCCTGTTCTACACATATGTCTACACACATACACTAAAGTAACTAAACAAAACACATTGACTTACAGTGTTCTGGAGGAGCCTGCCTCCAGCCCCTAGGCCACCATGGTCTGGTATCAATAAAAGTGGGTGAGAGCATTCGAGAGCATGAGGGCCCAAGTTCTAACCCCTAACACACACCTTAAAACAAACAAGCAAACAAATACATAAATAAAAAGCCACGTGGGGCATGGTGGTGGTGCACACCTTTAATCTGAGTGGGGGGGCAGTAGTAGGTGGATTTTTGTGTTTGAGACCAGCCCAGTCTACACAGTAAGTTCAGCTACACAGTGAGATTATGTCTGTAAATAAATACAGTTAAAAGCTGGACATGGGCACACACATCTGCAACCGCAATGCTTCAGGAGGCAGAGGCAGCAGGGCCTTTGGAGCCAACTGGCTGCCACTTCCCTGGGAAATACCGCCAGTTAAGAGTAACAGAGCAGACACCCGATGCCCCTCTGCTGCAGGCTGACCTGGAACTCAGCCACAGACGTAGCCTGTCATCCTTGGTGAGTGCACATCCAGGTTGCAGACCCCATGCATATCTTCCATCTCTGCCACCATGGTCACCTCATTCATGGGCACCTTGGGCAATGATAGAGATTCTCAGCAGGCTGACTGCCTAGAGGATGGGGCATGCTCTCCACTGGAACATGGAGATTTCCCTGTGCTGGGCCACCGAGATGGCTCAGCACGTGCTTGTGGTCAAGCCCGATAACCCGCGTTTGATCCCTGGGACCCACGTGGTGGAAGGAGATAGCCGACTCCTGCAAGCCAGAAGACAGACTGTCTTCCACGTGTGAACTGTGCATGTGCTCCTCACCCAACAATAAAAGCAAGTGTCGTTTCAAAACTGCCTCTTGTGCTGAGGCCCTCATGGACGGACATCTACGTGGGACAGAGCAGAGCCTCACTCCCTGGAGATCTGTCCACACTGCTCCCTCCTCCCCCATTTCCTTTCACCAATTCTCCAATCCTGTTCCTTCCAATTTCCTGGCCAGCCATCCAAAGCCACAGGCATGGCCTGTGAATCAGTGTGGAATTACAGCCTGGCCTGGGCTCCCTCCAGAATGAGCACCAGGTGTGTGGGCAGTTCCGGCCAGCTGGGAGGATCAGCCTCCAAAGGTGTTCTCTAGGGATGTCCCAGTGTCCCAGAGCATGGCTAGGGCTCCACAGCTGTCTGCTGGGATGGGGGTTGGGGGCTGCATTGGTGCAGAAACATCTAGAAAACAGGCCAAATCTTCTCTTCCTTTGTATGGATTATGGAGATTCCCACAGGGCCATGTGAATGTCTGTGATGGCTGAGACAGCGTGGCAGCCGTGTAAGCCATGGACATTTCAGTCTTTCTTCCTTCCTTCCTTTCTTCCATCCTTTCTTTCATCCTTTCTTCCATCCTTTCTTTCTTTCTTTCTTTCTTTCTTTCTTTCTTTCTTTCTTTCTTTCTTTCTTCCTCTCTTTGTTTTTGAGACAGGCATCCCCTGCTGGCTTGGAGCTTGCTATTCAGACCAGGCTGGCCTCAAATTCAAGAGATCTGCCTGCCTCTGCCTCCCCAGGGTTGGAATTAAAGGTGTACACCACCACCCCCTCCCAGCCTATTTTGAGTTTTAAAATTATGTGTGTGCCTGACATGGGTGCTGGGTATACCTAGAAAATCATTCTGCATTCCTAGCACTAAGCCATTTTTCCATTCTTAATTCCAGTGATTCTCAGCCTTCCTAATGCGGTGACCCCTTAATACTATTCTTCATGTTGTGGTGACCCCAACCACAACATTATTTCATTGCTACTTCATAACTAATTTTGCTACTGTTATGAATTATAATGTAAAGATCTGATATGCAGGTTATATGATATGTGACCCCTGTGCTCATGGTGCCCGGGATGACAGCCACTGCCTCAACCCCAGTGTGGAGGATGATGGCCCTCGCTGCCGGTCATGCAGCCCCAGAGTGTACAGAGCCCTGGCTCTGCCTCAACACCGAAAAATCAACAGACAGGGCTGGAGAGCAGCCAGGAGCCCTGCTGCTCTGCCAGGGGACCCGAGCTTAGCTCTTGGCACCCACAGGAGGCTCACAAATGCCAGCTCCAGGGATCTGATTCTTTTGGTTTCTGCAGGCACTGAACTCATGTGTACAAACCACACAGGTGCGCCATTAAAAATAAAAATAGGGTTGGGTGGTGATGGCATCCACCTTTGATCCTAGAATTCGGGAAGCAGAAAAAGCAGGCAATCTCTGTGAATTTGAGGCCAGCCTGGTCTGCATAGTGAGTTCTGGAACAGCCAGGGCTCCACACAGAAACCCTGTCTTGAAAAACCAAAATAATAATAATAATAATAATAATAATAATAATAATAATAATAATAATAATGATGATGATAAAAAATAAATCTTGGGGGCTGGAAAGATGGCTCAGAGGTTAGAGCACTGGCTGCTTTTCTAGAGGTCTGAGTTCAATTCCCAGCACCCACATGTTGCCTCACAATCATCTGTAATAAGATCTGGTTCCCTCTTCTGGTGTGCAGGGATATATGCAGACAGAACACTGTATACATAATAAATAATAATCTTTAAAAAAAAACTTAAATTAACTAAGTAGGGCTTTTCCCATATAACAATAAACAGGAAAATTGAAAAATTCAGAGAAAAAATTGAAATCAGAAGTGGTAGCTCAGCTATGTGTCAGGTATTCTGTGGTTAGTTCACATCCATAGAGAATCCAGAATCTTGGTGCTTTAGGTGAGGGGATCCAACAAGTCACTTTCCAAAAAAGAAAACTGAGGTCTGGATTTGGGTGATTTAACATTATATGCTGTTGATTGACACTGGAGAAGGAGTTGGTGAGCTGGCTCAGTGGGTAAAGGGGAGTTCCATCCCCAGGAGAGAAGCAACTGCTAATAGGCTGTCCCCTGACCCCACACATGTGCTATGCAGATGCAAGTGTGTCCACACACAAATAAATATAATAAGAATAAAAAAACAAGCCGGTCGTTGGTGGCACACACCTTTAATCCCAGCACTTGGGAGGCAGAGGCCAGCCTGGTCTACAGAGCGTGTTCCAGGACAGAGAACAGAGAAACCCTGTCTCAAAAACAAACAAAAAGAAAACACACACACACAGCTACAGGCAGTGCCTTGTCCTTTGGCAGAAGGCTACAATGATCAAGGCTAATGCTTGCCCTCATGAACATTTACCTATTTATTATTTTGTTTTAGCCAAGTTCTCATGTATGTAACTTAGGATGACTTTGAGTCCCTGACCCTCCTTCATTCACAGAGTCCTGGGATTACAGCTGTCACATGACATTCAGCATCTTCTTTTTTAAAACTTTTTCTTTTGTTTTTTGAGACAGCTCTGGATAGCCTGGAACTTACTATGTAGACCAGGCTGGCCTAGAGTTACAGAGATCCTTCTACCTCTGCCTCCCAAGTGCTGGGATTAAAGAAGTGTGTCAGCCAGTCGGTGCTGGTGCGCTACTTTATTCCCAGCACTCGGGAGGCAGAGGCAGGTGGATCTCTGTGAGTTTGAGACCAGCCTGGTCTACAAGAACTACTTCCAAGACTGGCTCCAAAGCCACAGAGAAACCCTGTCTCAAAAAAAAAAAAGTATGTCATCACACTCAGCCCCAGGACTGGGAGATACAGGATTTTTCCTGTGCCCTTCACCCACCTCTCTGAGCACTGGGCTTCCTCCGCTGAGAGAAAACAAGCACAGGGAGGAATGTGTTCCTCTGCATCTCTGTGATGGCTGTGGATGTACTTCATTCGGGAGCCTTTGCCTAGCATGAACAAAGCCCTGGGTCCTGTGACCAACACTGCAATATGCAGCGGTGGTGCACATGTGCCATCCAGGGACTGAGGCAGGAACTGACCCGAGTTCCAAATCAGCCTGGGTCACAGTATGAGGCCCTCTATCAAAACAAAACAGGTTGGAAAAATGACTCAGGCTAAAGACAGCATTCTGCCCCTGCAGAGGGCCCAGTGAAGCTCTAGGGGATCCGACCCCTTCTTCCCAATGATTCCCAGGTTAGCCGGGCTGTGCAGTGTGACTTGGTCTCCAGACAACAAAAAGCAGCAGTTATCTTCACAGGCTTCAGGACCGCAAGAGGAACTACCGTCTAGCAGGTAGTCATTTATTCCTTCTCATTTATTCAATCGATGAACACCGAAGATGGCCACGAGCCAAGTGACACACGGGGCTGCAGGAGTGCAGGTGCACGGCCCCCATCACCAGCCTGCGCGCTCAAAGAGCACCTAGTGAAGTCCCGCCCTGAAGTCTGCGGCCAGGAGGTCGCAGCCGCGCATGCGCATCTCCAAGCAGCGGTTGGGGCGGGGCCAAGTTCGCGAGCCCTGGTCCTTAAGGCGGTTGCAGTTCCGCCCGTGTGCGCAGGCGCACAGCGAGTTTCGCCCTCCCTCTCCGCTTTCAGTGCCCGGGCGCGGTTGGCTGCTTTCAGGGAGGAGCGCGCGCGACTGCGCCGGCGTCGGGCTCGCGCACGCGCACCTGTGCCGGCGTCGGGCTCGCGCACGCGCACCGCAGCGGCGGCGGCGGCGGCGGCGGCAGCGGCGGCGGCGGCGGTTCCTGTCCAGGGGCTGAGAGCGGCGGTGGGCTTTGAGGCGAGCGGCGGCGCCGAGGAGCACGGCGGCAGCGGCGGAGGCGACTCAGCGCTCGGAACCGGCGGCTCGGCTCTCTTTCGGAGGCTGCCGGGCTCGCGGGGCGGCGGTGGCTCCGGGTTACGGCCTAGGCCTAGGCGAAGCCTCGGACTCGAGTGCGGCGAGGCGCCGGCGGAGGGCGCGGTCCGGGCGGCAGGATGAGCGTGGAGGCGTACGGCCCCAGCTCGCAGACGCTCACCTTCTTGGACACTGAGGAGG
Organism: Cricetiscus sungorus; assembly: GCA_030556225.1. Lineage (NCBI taxonomy): Eukaryota > Metazoa > Chordata > Mammalia > Rodentia > Cricetidae > Cricetiscus > Cricetiscus sungorus. The sequence continues at coordinate 34,505,517 of JANBXA010000031.1, forward strand.
CCGAGCTACTCGGCGCCGACACCCAGGGTTCCGAGTTCGAGTTCACCGACTTCACCCTTCCCAGCCAGACGCAGACGCCCCCCGGCGGCCCCGGCGGCGCGGGAGGCCCGGGCGGAGCGGGCACAGGCAGCGCGGCCGGCCAGCTCGACGCGCAAGTGAGCGGAGCGGCGCATGGCGGCGCCGGAAGCTGGGCGGGCGGGCGGGCGGGCGGGCGCGGGAGCTGCGACGCCGGGTCTCAGTTAACCAGCCCTGGGTCCAGTTAACAAGCCACGGATGCCTGCTTCCTACCCTGGCTGCTTAAAGTCCCTGTTAACTGGCCCTAGATACCCACCCTGAAGTCCTGTTTATCTGCCCCACGTACGCGCCACCTACCTGGAGTCCCTGTAACCTGCCCTAGATCTCTGCTTTCTTGCCCTGGTTCCTATTTGCTTGCCCCTTCGCTGCTTGCACCCTCAGCTACCCATCCTATCTCCCCGTTCCTGACCCAGTCTGCCTGCCCCGGTCACTGCCACCTGCTGTAGTTTTTGCTGCTCTGGCCCAGCTACCTGCCATCTCTTCTGATTTCCTGCCTCTTGTCTTAGCTACTTGCTACCTGCATCTAGTCTCTGCAACCTGCCCTGTTTCCTCCACCCATCCAGGCTGGGCAGAGACCTGCGTAAATGTCCTTCGTCCTGTAGCACAGGATTTGCTCCGGCTCAAGCCTCAGGCCAAAGCTGCCCTCAACTGCCCCTTTGGGTGTGTCTATGGTAACCTACCCCAGGTGTCTCTCAGGCTTGAGATGACCTGTACACAGCTGCCTTGCCCTACTGGGTCACCTTTCTAGCCAGTCCAACCACCCCATCCCACCCTCTTGCCATTTTCATCCACCCCTCCTCCAGCCAGGCCACTTGAGTTCAAGTTTGGGGTCCCTGGGGCAGAGCCAAGCCAGGGTTTTGGCATCTCTGGTAGAAGTAGCAACAACCGTGGCTGGTTGGTGTGGCTGGAGAGGCAGTTGCTAATTTGTTTTCCTCTAGGGTTTGCCTGTTGCTGAAACCAGTGTTATGTAACTCCTGGGCTTTGCTTGGAAAAGTTGGGTTTGAGTTTTGCTCCTCTGAGGCATTGACAGTGGGTATCACATGGGTGACTGCCTTTGGGAAGGACTTTTTTTTGAATGACAGGTAGCATAGGTATTTCGGCTTGAACTGGGGACTGGCTACCACCTCTCATCAGATGGCTTTTTCTCTATGGCTGGCTTGGTGTTGGGCACCTCTTGGCCTTTTTTTTTACTGTATTCTCAGGGAGGCACTGCAGGCTGGAGCCACAGGTGTGCCTGTGCTTGGGGCTAGGGAGGCACCACTAGTCCTCATGTTGATCTCAGACCTTGTTGTGGGGGGAGGGCCTTTGAGCTAGCTGGCTGAATCATGCCTGTGGGTAGACCACCCACTTGGGCTCATTTTCAGCCCTAATAGAAGGAGAGGGTTGACTCAGCCCCACAGCAACAGGTGTGTGCTGTTTCTAGCTGTTTACCTTTGGTCACCTGGAAGAGTGGGCAGCCCCTGAAGGCCAAGCCTCAATTTATTTCCCTCCTGGAGAGGGGAGAGGCCTGTGGGGTCACCCACTTTGCAACAGGCTGTGATGGCACAGCTATCAATAGCAGATGTTTAAGGAGGTGCCTCACGTCAAGGTCTTTAGCGCTAGCTGAAGTGCAACAGCAGCCCTGTGCTTTGCTCACATGGATGTGCCCTACTGTGCCCACCTGTGGCCTCTCTTAACATCAGATCTGTGTCTGGGGAGGAAAGGAGTGCCTTCCATCCTGTCTTAGGAGGGCAGCATCTGTGGGCAGAAAGTAAACAGATTTGGAGAGTGGAGAACGTCCTCCCTTGCAGAGCCAGTGGCCTCAGCCACCAGAAACATTGACTTTTTTTCCTTACTCACCTTTAAAGGTGGATGTGTTGCAGCCTTTGGTCAGAGCTTCTAGGAGGCTTCCCCCCCCCCCCCCAGCTTTTCCTGTTGGCCCAGTGGTAATGATCCCAGCTTTATTGAGACGGGGTAATGGAGCTTCATTCACCCCTCAAAAAGCTGGCAGCACACTGAACATCTTGTCCTCCTGAGCCCCTGCACCCCAGCCTCTCCACGGCCGCCCTAGTCCTGTGGCCTGTGTGGATGGCTTGGTGTGGTCACCCTGTGTCTGTCATCTCTGTGGCTCATTCCTTTGGGTACAGACAGGACGTGTGGCCCTGCCTATGCTGAGCACATTCAGCTCTGCCTGGTTCTTTACTTGCTGTTATGACCTCAGAGTGGTCCATGTGCTGGCATGTGTTGTCCTTTTTGTGACTTGAGTGGCTGCACTGCACAGAGCCATCCTACTGACTTTCTGCTCTGGGTTAGCGCCTGTGGGAGAGTACTTGGGGGAGAAACTTGTTCTGGAGTCCCCTGACCCCACTGCTTGAGGGGCTGCAGGGCATCATCTGAGACTTTGATATGCCCTGAGGGGCTCGCTATGCTCCTGGCTGGGACTGGCACCCCTTTGCACCTCAGGTGTTCCTCTGTGCCCTACATGGCCTCTTGACAGCCTGTGGCCTGGCTTCTACCCTCAACCCACAGCACTTTTCTCCCCTCCTTTGTGCAGGACTGGTGAGGGAGGGCCTGGCCAGCTGCTCATGGTGCCCACTCAGCACGGTGACAATGGTGGCTGTCAGGGTGATCTGAGTGCCTTTGGGGGCACTGGCCTCTAAGTTGGTTCAGAGCCTGGCCTGGAGGTGGCAGGGGCTATGGACTCTGATATCTGCCCTAGGCAGAAAGGCCGTAGGTATAGGGATAAGTGGAGGACTAGCAGAAGGTGTAGGGTAAAGCAGGGGATGCCATGGCCTCTGGACATGTGTAAGCAGCCTGTGAGTGACCAGGGCACTGGAGCTGCTGAGTAGCCTTGTCCCTCTGGTCTCCCGAGAGAAGAGGCCCCTCTAGAGGCCTAGGTGTCGATTGGTGGTTGGTGTCCTACAGTGTTGAGTTTGATAGTCACTGAGGTGGAATTTTTGTGGTTTGGGACAGTCTGCTCCAGCTCCGTACAGCCTTGTCCTGGGTGGGAAGCTTGTCTGCTGTACTGCTGCTTCCGCAGAGCTCAAGGGTGCTTCCCCATGGGGTGTGGCTCCCCAGGATGCTGCTCCTAGGATAGGTTCTTTCTGGCTTTGCTGGCCCTGCCCATGTAGCTGGCTCCTGGCTGTGTACTGTCAGGTCATTTGCACTTGCTACTTTTCTGCTGCCTGCATGGTCCCATACTTTTGTGCCTGTGAGGGACAGGTGAGCTCGTGTCACACAGAATAAAGGTCCAAGGCCACAGAATGGAAAAGGAGGGCTTCTTGCTGAGCTGGGCCCAGTGAGGTCACCTTTGTAGGTCAAAATGGCTGCAGGTCAGCTTTGGTCCAAACTAAGGTTAAGGAAGTTTGGAGCCACACAGGTCAGGAGCAGCTTCAGCTGGAGCTTGATCCAGACTCTAACTATGCCTTGTTCTCCTGAGGCTAGAAAGGCCAGCTGATAGGATGTGGCTGTTTTGTAGGTTTGGGGGAGGGATACCCCAGGTTGTGCAACTCCCACTCATCTCCTGCTTAGGGCCTGGGGGAACAAGAGATGACTCACTTTATATCCCAGCACTTGTGTTTTGGAGGGCAGATATGGATTTGGCTAAGACTCTTGGGGCCTCCTGGAGTGCAAGGAGCAGGCCAAATAGTGGCCCTGAGGCTAGATATGTATTCAGGGGTGCCAGCCAGCAGACTGAGTGGGGTGATGCCCGTGGGTCCTGCAGTACACTTCAAGTCTGAGGTCATAGCACCATACAGGGGAGATGTTCTACAAGTTCCTTCTGGAAACAAGGTTCCCTTTTGCATTGTTCTGTCCCAAAGTCTGGGTTCTGTGTGTCTAGTAGGAATTGTCTCCAGGTAGGTGACCCTTGTAGGTTTAATTTACTTGACACCTTCAGGGTGGGCCTAAGTGTTGTGTTAGAGAAGACTTTCTCCTGGGGTGGGTCCTGAGACACCCAGCCCTGGGCCCTTGAGTTGGCTGGGGAACCTGCAGCATGCCTTAGTCTGGTGAGGAGGAAAAGTGCTCTGGACCGTCTCACAGGGCAAGGGCTTGCAGTCCTGTGCCGGCCAAGGCAATAGTGTCTATGCAGCCCTGCTGCATCACCTCTGTGGGGCTCTGGACTTGCTCTGTGCCAAGTGCTGTCCCTTGCTCTTAGCTCATTCTGCTACCATCTGGGACCAGATGCACCTCTGAGAGTGTGAGATGCTTGCTCTCAACAGTCACTGACTGTATAGAGGTGGCTGGTCCATTGCCAGGCCATGCAGTGAGTCTGGAATCTTCTTTCCAGCCTGGCTTTGTGGGGTTCGGAGAATCTTGTATTTGTCTTGTATTGCCTTTCTGGGTGACCAGGGATTCCCATCCTTAGCATGCATGAGGGACATAAACAGTGCTATTAGGACCTTGGTGCCCTGGTGGTGCCCACACCCTACTGATTCAACATGTAGTAAAGATATTTCCCTCTCTTCTATTTTAAATCTTACTTTATTTTTTGAGACAGGATCTCACTGTGTCACCTTGGCTAGCCTAGAACTCTCTGTATATCAGGCTGGCCTTGGACTCTCTGTAGACCTGGCCGATCTTGGCCTTGAAGAGATCTGCTTCTTTAACTCCTATTTGTTGACCTGATGCTGTGGCTGTCATGCAGCTCAGCAGTGTGTGCTCACCTGAAGTCTTGTTCCACCTCAGCACCACTGGGACAAATAAAAACGGCCTCCTGGTTCTCCAGAAGTCAATGGAGTTTCCCTTATAAACTGGGCAGGGACATTCTAGGCTCTGTGGAATAAGAAGCTGAGTGGGGCTGCAGAGATGGTAGACAGCACTGACTGCTCTTGCACAGGACCCAGGTTCAGTTCCTAGCACCCACATGGCAGCTCATACCCGTCTGTACCTCCAAGATCTGATACTTCCACAGGGACATACATGCAGGCAAAACACCAATGCAAAAAAAAAAAATTTTTTTTTTAAAAAGGAGAAAACGAAGCTGAGTCAGGCTCACTGAGACACCACCTTTCTTCCCTGCCCTGTGATACAGCCCAATCTCTCCACAGTGGGGACCATCTGTCAAAAATTTCAGGTCAGGCACCGAATGGGGAACTCATAGACATAGAGGGAAGGGGGACAGAGTGGCCAACAGCATATGCATTGTCACCATAGGTATCAGATGCATGATCACAGGGATGGTGGTTCAAGACCATCCTAGGATTCATCTCAGCCCCGTTTGCATGGCTAGAGGACACTGTCCATGGCAGAGACAGGCAGGAATTGGAGCCATTGTGTCTGTGGGGGTAATGAATGGAGAATGCTGTGGTCTGGGGAGAGTTGGTGGCTTCTCGTAGCAGCAGGTGTGGTGCTGTATGGACAGGAATTGAGATGGAGCCTTGGGCACTGCAGTAGCCACAGTCCCAGTAGTCATGACAGCCTCAGCCCTGCTTTACTTCTTCACGCCTGTAAGGACCACCAGAGCCGCCCAGGGCCTGACCCTATTAAAGCTCAGGTCTCAGGCAGTCTGAGCTCTTCTGTGTGCTAACCCATGGAGCCCACAAAGTGCTGAGGTGCAAACCTGTGCCTGCCTGCACTTTAGCGTGTGGCTGGCCTCCTGGGGGCTGATGTGGCACTGGGTCACTGCTCTTCAGCATTGCCAATGCCTGGGGCTCAGAGGCAGGTGACAGTTTCCTGTGAGGGTCTGTCTAGCCAGGCTGGGTTTTGAGTAAGGTGAGGGTCCTAACCTGGTGATCCATAGGACAAAGCTCAGGGAAGTGAGCCAGTCAGGTTCTGAATGGTCCCACTCACAGGGGCTCCCCAGTATTCTTGCACACAAAGTTTGTAATGGCTGTGGCTCTGGACAAGGAAGTGGGACAGGCATGTAAAAGGGTGAGAGATAATGCTACTGACATGTTCACTTAAAGCAACCTTGATCCAGCCCAGCCTGGGACCTATGGTAGTCATTCTGCCTCCAGACCTGGCTTGCTCTGTGGTTTTTGTCACAGTTTTAAAGGAATTCTGATGCACAGATTAAGATACAGGGGACAGGATTCTTTGTAATGACATAATTTTGTCATCCAGAAATTGAGGCTAGTGCTGGAGAGAGTACTGGCAGAGCTCCTGCCTGGCACATGAGGCTCTGGCTCTGGCTCTGTCCCTAGTGCTGAGGAAGATGAGTCTAGAGGTTATGTTGGGTCCTCCTTGCCTAAGAATCCCTCTAGACTACCAATCACACTCCCCATGCCTACATCTAGAGTCCGTGTGGACATGGTTGGCTGCAGCCTGGCTGAGAACACATGGACAGGTGCCCCAGCCATATAGGTCCATCGTGGTGGTGTTGGGAATTGCCTCAGGGTTCCTGGCCTCTCATGGTGCCCTGTCTTTAGGGTTTGAGAAGTGATAGGTAAATGTCTGCATGTGGCTCGCCAGGCTCACATCCATAAGCATCAGCTGGGAGGTGGCTATGGTGGGGACCTGGTGCTGAACCACACAACTGACAGGTGATAGGTGACAAGGTTGATCAGGAGGTGTCTGTTTCTCTCTCTCTTGGTCTAAGTCCTGGTGCTGGGCCTGGGTGCTTTGCTACTTCTGGTCCCCTGGAGACACCCATCTGCCTGGCCATTTAATGGCTAAGTGCTGAGGGAAGGGGCTGGTGCTCTGGGGTTGAAGGTGGAGCCATGCCCCTTCAGGCCAGCCAAGGCAGCATGGTCTCATAGTGGAATTTGAGAGTAGACATCCTGTGTTGTGACTTTGAGGCCCTCCTGGCTGTGTGTTCCTCACCATAAGGCACAATCTGGGCATAGAAGACTGGCTTCTGCCTTACCCTGCAGTGCCTTCATAGTGGTTTGACTCAGCTTCTGCCTTTGTGGTACTCAGTTATTCCTAGGTTTGTGTAATGGGTTTGGAGCAATTGTCTTGTTCCTATGCACCTCAGCTGGGGGGGGGGTAGTTTTTCTTGGCTACTTAGCTGTGAACTCTATGGCCAGGTGGGGTCAGACTGAGTGGAACACCAAGCTGTCAGCCAGCTCTGGCATCCTTGGGTGACACTGTGTGTTCTGCTGTAGGTTGGACCTGAGGGCATCTTGCAGAATGGGGCTGTGGATGACAGTGTGGCCAAGACCAGCCAACTGCTGGCTGAGCTGAACTTTGAGGAAGATGAAGAAGACACATACTACACCAAGGACCTCCCAGTCCACGCCTGCAGGTAGACCGAGAGGTGGCTCCAGAGTCAGTTGCTTACTGGGACCCTGGGCTATGCAGTTCTGATGCAGCCCCTCCCCTGTCCCACCAGCCCATACTCCTTGGTTGTTAGTAGTTAGAGAAAAGCCCCAGCCACTTACCCAGGGATCCTGAAGAACTGCTCTGACAGTTTGTGAGCTGTGTTCTGATCAATTACAGTTCTTAACTCCATCAGTCACAAAGGGAATGGAGGCTTAAAGAGTTGGAATGTCCTTGATTCTCATATCTAGCTCAGCTAATGCTGCCCACCACCCAAAGGCCAGAGCTGGAGCCTTCACTGAAGCTTCTGCAGTCGCCTGCTGCCCTCTGCGGGCAGATTGGGCCTCTCCCCTCCACAGACCTAGCACCTTCCTTTCTCATGACTCTCTTGATTGACAAGTGCTTTCCAGAGCTATAGGCAGGCAGAGCTGGGTACCCAGGTCCTCCTTGCTGCCGTATTAGACTAGGAGCCAATGAGAGCATGTTCTGGTTTGACAGCTCCTGCCCCAACCTGTCCAGTGCCCAGGAGAGCTATAGAGAACCAGTGATTAGGGTGATATGGGTGCCTCATAACACCACCAACCCCTGAGCTGGGCCTAAGGTCTCTGAGCTCACATTGCTTTCTGCTGAGTCAGGTACTCCCTGACCACAGCCTTGTCCACCTTCAGGCTGAGGGGAGAGGCCAGGACTGCCTGGCCTGTGCTGTGTTAGTGGAGGTGGCTTTTTTACTTGACTTGCTGGGATTGAGTTTGTGTTTAATGGAAACCAGAAGCTCTGTAAGAGGAAGGACTTATCGCAGAGGCTGCAGGCCAGCACTGATTGCTGTGGTTTGACTTTTCCAGTTACTGTGGAATCCATGATCCTGCGTGCGTGGTTTACTGCAATACCAGCAAAAAATGGTTCTGCAACGGCCGAGGAAACACTTCTGGCAGGTAGCTAACAGCATGCATGTATGTTTAATCAGTAGCGCTTAGGCTGCTGTGAGTTACGATGAAGTTGGAGCAAAGCATGGAATAAAATGGCGCTGCTGAACCTGGGCTCCCCCTCTGACTGGTGTAACTTGAAACAGATGGTGTCGTGTGAACGCCTCGGCATGTTTACCCTAGATTGATTCTCTGGCTCGCTCATTATGTGAGGAGTTTGGCTGAATTTTATTCTCAGTCTGTGCCTGTCTCTTATGAGATGAGGTTGGCACAGCCTGCCTGTCCTTGTCCCTGGGAGGCTACGGGCATCCAGTTGGCCCACCTCACTTGATTGTCCCTGGGGCAAATGGTTCCCGACCCCAAGTCATCAGGAAGAGCTGTAGCCCTCAGCATCCCTGTGTGCGCATATTGAGCCCTATTCCATGCTAGTGTGCCTGTGCCCTGCTACTAGCAGGAGTCTGTTCTCAGGCCAGTTTCTAGAGAGCCAGGTCTGCAGAAGGCTCAGGAGCAGTGAGGCGGGGCCAGCATCTGTAAATCACCTTCAGGGGTCAACACATCCCATTCTCAGAGGGCTTTAGATAGTTTTAAGTTGCTCCCTTGGTATCAGCTTCCCCTGTACAAAAAAACAATAGGCTAAAGCTCAAAGGAGGCAGGAAGGCTGTCCTGGATTGGGGTGGGGAAAGTGGTCACTTGGAGCAGGGCATCCAGTGACCACTGTAAGGAGTCATGCATGCAAAGCCCAGAGTGGCTGGATGGAAGGGGTGGGGACTGTGGTTCTCAGGACAGCCCCTTGCCCCTGTAGGTAGGTATGGGAAAAATGGGCCTTCTGGCAGGAGCCATGCTGTGCCCACCCTGCTGTTTGAGGTATTAGGACCATGAAGTGGGGCTAAAGAAAATGGAAATGTAGGAAATTACAGGGATTATGTAAGTGGTTCCCTGCAGGCAGATGGGGTTCAACAGGGCTGTGGCTCCCAGGGGTGCAGGCATGAGTGCTCCACGGGGCCACAGAACCTGGCAGTGGCGAAAAGCTAAGCTTGGGGTGTTAACTGCCAATGGTTTCCTGGTCCCAGCCACATTGTCAATCACCTGGTGAGGGCTAAATGCAAGGAGGTAACACTGCACAAGGATGGACCACTGGGCGAGACAGTGCTGGAATGCTACAACTGCGGCTGCCGCAATGTTTTCCTGCTTGGCTTCATCCCTGCAAAGGCCGACTCGGTGGTGGTGCTGCTGTGCAGGTGAGCTGCGGGCAGGAGAGGGGCGAGCGGGGGCTGTTGGGACCCAGATGGCTCTTCTGTATATACTCTGGTCAAATTCGAAAATGAAGTCTGGCTTGGTGTGGTGCCAGCTTTCAATCCCAGCACTGGGGAGGTAGACACAGGAGAATCTCTGAGTTCAAGGCCAGCCTGGTCTACATAGAGAGTCCAGGACAGCCAGGACTATGTAGTGAGTCCCTATCTCCAAAAACCTAAAAAAGGAAGTAAATTAGCTGGGGCCAGAGCTGAAGTGTATGGATGCTGCTGGCTTCTGGCTCGTTAGAGGCCTCCTGGGCCAGGTCCCGGCTCATTCTCCTGCCCCACACTGCACAGGCAGCCCTGTGCCAGCCAGAGCAGCCTCAAGGACATCAACTGGGACAGCTCCCAGTGGCAGCCCCTGATCCAGGACCGGTGCTTCCTGTCATGGCTGGTCAAGATTCCCTCAGAGCAGGAGCAGCTACGGGCACGGCAGATCACTGCACAGCAGATCAACAAGCTGGAGGAGCTTTGGAAGGTGAGCTGTCCAGAGATGCTAGCCTGTATTGCGGTTTAATAAGGGTCAGGATAAACAAATAGGCTGAATAGATGTTTATTAAGGGAGAAACAATTCACAACACAGACAGATGAACACAGCAGTTAGAACTGGATGCTCCTCTCTCTGTGTCCCGCCAGAAAGAGAGCGTTCTCCCCCTCCTTCTGAGACCAAGTCCCACAGGTCACTTCCGCCCCTGGTCCCACCCCTCAATGGGTGTGGTCAGTGCCACAGAAGCAGACACAGTGAATATCCCACTACAAGCCTGAGGCTGCAGAGACAAAGCACACAGCCTGCCTGACACTGGGGCCTTTGGCCAGGGAGAACATGACCTGCTCTGCAGGGCCTTGGTAGTCTTTCTGTGCTGGCTGAAGGGGACAGAATGCTGCTCAAGAGGGCACTGTCCCTATCTCAAAGGACGAGTCAGGGCTCTGGTTCCTGCCTTCCTCAGGCTCTGACCTTGTTCATATCTTGCTAGGGATGGCAGTCAAGTGCCCTTTGACCAGGAATCCCAAATAGTGTGTGGAAAAAATGTTGTAAGCTTTGTCCAGCTTAGTCTGTTTGTACCTGAGTGGGCAGGTTCCACTGACTTTGGTGTACCCAGATTCTGTCCTGTCTCCCACAGTGAGGCTCATTGAGGGCAGTGGGTCCCGGAGGAGGCATTTGGGTGCAGGACAGAGGAGATGGACCCGGCTCATTGGGGGAAGTCCAGGACCCTCGGTTGTAGGCCTGAGTGGTATTCTGGCCCTGGAGTGCTCTTTCCAGGTGTCCTGGGTCAGAGTGCTGCTAGACATGCTCAACTGCCATCAGGACAGTAGGTTTAGAGCACAGGCTCCTAGCACAGTAGCCCTCTCCACCCCCAAGGGTTTGTGCCAAGAGGCCATTCAAGCCTTAGGTTCCTTCTGAGCTCTTGCTCACTGCTTATGGGTTAAGCAGGGCAAGCAAGCACTATTCTCGGCCATAGGAAAACCCTTCAGCCACCCTGGAGGACCTGGAGAAGCCAGGCGTGGACGAGGAGCCGCAGCATGTGCTCCTGCGGTACGAGGATGCTTACCAGTACCAAAACATCTTCGGGCCCCTAGTCAAGCTTGAGGCTGACTACGACAAGAAGCTGAAGGAGTCACAGGTGATGGGAGCAAATCCGAGGCCGGGTCTCCAACAAAGCATCTCCTGCGGGTCAGGGATGGAACCAGGCCAGGGCTGTGGGCATTTTGAAAGAAGGCCTAACACAGGCTTTTGAATCCAGAGAGAACCCCTTGTGTCTACAGTGCCAAGAACGTTTGTGGGAGGAGGGCCCCGTGCCACTGGTCTCCCAAGCACCTTCTCTTCCCACAGAGCCTGGCGTGCGGGGTCTCCTGAGGCTCTAGAAAGCCTGCTACTGGGACCAGCTTAGGCAGTGGGTGGTTGTTCCCTGATGTTGGAGTTCCTGGCTGTGGGTGCTGTGCATTGCACCCCAAAGGCTGCACAGCACAGACATGGTCTTCTTAGAGGCTCAGGCCTGTGAGGAGCCCGGCTTGTGAGTGTGTGGTAAGCTAACCAGACCCCTGTTTCTCATATGTTCAGACTCAGGATAACATCACAGTCAGGTGGGACCTGGGCCTGAATAAGAAGAGAATCGCCTTCTTCACTTTGCCCAAGACTGACTCTGGTAATGAGGATTTAGTCATAATTTGGTTAAGAGGTGATTTTAAGTTTTAAAATACTTGTGACCATAAGTAGCATAAAATTCCTAGTCCCTTGTATCATGTCCTTGTATAAACTCTGCATGGTGGAGGCCACGGCCCTCTGGAAATTGCTAATTCTGCTGCTCCTTCCTGCAAGATATGCGGCTCATGCAGGGTGATGAGATCTGTCTGCGGTACAAAGGAGACCTAGCACCCCTTTGGAAGGGGATTGGCCACGTCATCAAGGTCCCCGATAGTATCCTTTGCCACATCATCTGGGAGGATGGGTGCCATAACAAGACTCCTGGCTGTCCCCAGTGCTTTCACTTGTGTGATTCTTCCTGTCTTCCTCTGGGGACATGGACACTGTGGCACCCACCCACCATATATATCTTGGCTAGACGCTGCCCTACCACATGCTCTCTGTGCACGCGTTTGCTTGCTTGCTTGCATTCGCGCCTGGGGGCAGACTATAACAGCTCCCATTGGCAGACACCAAGGGGAACTGGTGTAGTGATAGATGGAGTGTCACTTAGGAGGATCAGAAGCCAGTGGCCCTGTAGAGGGTAGCGGCTTTGAACAGGAAGCAGACTTAACTCAGCGGCCAGATTACGGTGATGAGATTGCTATTGAGCTCCGGAGCAGCGTGGGTGCACCCGTGGAGGTGACCCACAACTTCCAGGTGGATTTTGTGTGGAAGTCAACCTCGTTTGATAGGTTCGTCTGCCTTTGTCCCAGGGTGCTAGGGCCACAGGGACCCCTGCACCTTCAGTCCCTGGGTCCTACACTGGCTTTCCTTACAGGATGCAGAGTGCACTGAAGACCTTCGCTGTGGACGAGACCTCTGTGTCAGGGTACATCTACCACAAGTTGCTGGGCCATGAGGTGGAGGATGTGGTCATCAAGTGCCAGCTGCCAAAGCGCTTCACGGCTCAGGGGCTCCCCGACCTCAACCACTCTCAGGTGCCACAGGGACCCTAGGGACAGGCAGGGCCATGGGGAGCTGTAGTCATCACCGCTTTGCTGATGCAACACCCTTGCAGGTATACGCTGTGAAGACTGTGCTACAGAGACCTCTCAGCCTCATCCAGGGCCCTCCAGGCACAGGCAAGACCGTGACGTCTGCCACTATCGTCTACCACCTTGCTCGGCAGGGCAATGGGTAGGTGCTCAACAGCAGCAGCCTTGTGGGTGAGAGGTGGCAGTGTCTTGTGTGGCCTGGCAGGTTGTTTCCACCCGCTAGGGCCACAGGGAAAGCACATGCTTTCACAGTTCAGGTGCCTTGTGCATCCCGTAACCCACTGACTTGCCTTATATGAATGAGAGGGTATGGGCAGCAGTGTTCTGCTCGTGGTGACTGCGTAAGATAGGGGAAATTTGCTGGTTTTGCCTTGGTGTGGTTGTGCCTGTTGGGCTCAGAGCTGTGCAGCTCTTCGCTGGGCCTTGGCTAAGCCTCCTTGGGCGATGCTGACAGTCCACTCCACTCTGCAGGCCTGTGCTAGTCTGTGCTCCAAGTAACATTGCTGTGGACCAGCTCACAGAGAAGATCCACCAGACAGGACTGAAGGTTGTGCGTCTCTGTGCCAAGAGCCGAGAGGCCATTGACTCCCCAGTGTCCTTCTTGGCTCTGCACAACCAGATCAGGAACATGGACAGGTGAGTATCTGCAGCTGGGGGCTTAGTACAGGCTGCACCTTGTCACTGGCATTGGCACTGGCACTGACACTGACTACTACCACGTGTTCTGTAGCATGCCCGAGCTGCAGAAGCTGCAGCAGCTGAAGGATGAGACGGGAGAACTGTCATCTGCAGATGAGAAGCGGTACCGGGCACTCAAACGCACAGCCGAGAGAGAGCTGCTCATGGTGAGCGCAGCACTGGCCAGGAGCCTTGGAGGCTGTTTCCTGTAGGCAGAGGGGCTCTGGTGACTTTTCCAAGTCAGGATTCTGAGTGCACTTGGCGGCCCCTGGTCTCCACATCTGTTCCCACAGTCAGGGACACACAGCTGCCACTTCTGCCAGCATCCCAGTTCTTATAAACCAGGCTACCAGAACTGGAGTCTCAGCCTTTGGGGTCCACCTGCTTAGCACTGTCCTAGAAACTGTTGGCAGACACAGTTGTGTCTGTGCTGTGGAGTGTGCCCAAGAGGACTGTATCACCTTGAACGTTTATGCTCATGGTAGCCTGTGGTGCAGATGCTTGGGTAGCAGAATGAGTGGCTTGCTTAGTTGTTGGGAAAGCCAAACAGGCAACACAGCAAGACCCCGTCAGAAAAAAACGTGTACACATGCACACAGGTGTGCCACACACACACGATTGCTGAGCAGGTGTAGAGCAGGCACTCCAGGTCCCCATCCTAAGCCAGCTGCCATGGTGAGGTAGAGTGTTTGTGCCCTGATGCGTATGCCTTCCCCAGAATGCAGATGTCATCTGCTGTACCTGTGTGGGTGCTGGTGACCCAAGGCTGGCCAAGATGCAGTTTCGCTCCATCCTCATCGATGAGAGCACCCAGGCCACTGAGCCTGAGTGCATGGTGCCTGTGGTCCTTGGGGCCAAGCAGGTGGGTAATGCCACTGGAGTGGCCCTGATGCGCTGTCTGGGAGCACTTTTGGTGTGCCTGCACAGTAAGCACTGAGCGGTTTTCTTCCTGTTTTTGGACGGTGGGGGTGAGCCCATCCCTCGTGGTGGCGGTGGTGGGGTCACTTGAGCTGCCTGCATCCTGAAGTATTGTTGACTGAGGGATTTCTTGCCATAGCTGATCCTCGTGGGTGACCACTGTCAGCTGGGCCCAGTGGTGATGTGCAAGAAGGCAGCCAAAGCTGGACTGTCACAGTCGCTCTTTGAGCGCCTGGTGGTGCTGGGCATCCGGCCGATCCGCCTGCAGGTGCAGTACCGCATGCACCCCGCACTCAGCGCCTTCCCGTCCAATATCTTCTACGAGGGCTCATTGCAGAATGGCGTCACTGCAGGTAACGTTGGACCTATCAGCCTCTCCCTAAGGCCTTGATGGTGCTGCTGACATCGTCACCTTGGGCAGTGTTTCTGAACCAGTGCTCTGGAGTGTGTGGTTTCTCCACAGTGACCAGAGCTGGTCTGTAAATGGGTCCCCCGCCTGGGAGTCCTCTCTTCTACAATAGCTCCAACCCGGTGGCTGTTATTTCATGCTTCGTGGAGGCCCTGGACAATCCCAGGCTGTGGCATCCTGTGGTTAGAACTGAACCCACCCTGACAACAGCTTTATAACCCTTCCTTTGTGGTGGTGGCTGATTAGTATGTTGAGGTGACACCATGTCACATACTAAGGTGCCCAGAAGAGGTCATTGGGGTTTTTTGTTTGTTTGTTTTGTAAAATTAGTATTATGAGACCTGGCAGGTGACAAGGCCCTCAGAGGGCCATCACAACATGACAGGCAGGTAAGCTAAGTGAACCTGTCACCTGCAGCAATCTGAGGCTCTGTGAACGGAATTTTAGGACACTAGGGTCACCTTGATTGTGGTTCTGGCCCCTCCCTGATTCTGTCCATGATGGTGACCCATTCAGGGAGGACCTGGAGGCCCTGGGCAGTGGACAGAGCAGCCTGTGACTTGCTAAGGTATCAGATGAGGCATAGTTACCAGAAAGTCTTAAACGCAGTCATCCCCCTACTCCAGGCTGCTTATGAGTGGAAGCTAACTTTTCTCATGACTCAGACCTGTCACAGGAGGCTAATGCAGAAACCTTCCTGGGCACAGCCGTCCTCCATGAAGTCTGACAGTGAAGTGGAGGGATTTGACCACAAGAAGACAAGGTCACTGTCTTTTTGCAGCATAAAGTTATTTTTCATAAAAATGTGTAACATGGTGGCTCACAGCTTTTGCCCCAGCACTCACCATGGGGAAGCAGATAGAAGCAGCGCCTGAAGTCAAGGCTAGACAGGGTTCTACAGTGAGAGCCCGTCTCAGGCACACACCGAGCTTCAGCAGTGTTTGATGAGCTCTGACAGCAAGGAACTGCTCAGAGCAGTGCCGTATGGCCTGTCATGTGGATCCTGGCAGCCATAGGTGGGTGGCACTGCTCAGCTGGCCAAGCTGGACCCGCTCTGGTCGTATGACTGTTTGAGTATGGGGTGAGATCCCTGGGTGATCCATGTTCTCTGCTGTTTGTGCCACTCAAGTGGCATCCTGGGACAGGCTTGCACAGCCCTGGCTAAGCTGTGCCAGGACAGACCCTGCCTGGTGGACACAGGTACCATGGCCTGCCCCCGCTAGGCTGCATGTGTCCCTGTGAGTGCTCCAAACTCCATCGACAAGTTTAAAGGCCCATGCTGTGTTTCCTGGTACACTAGAGGGTCTAGGGCAAGGTGCCCTCCAGTGCCAGCTTCCTTCACTAGTGATAGGCTGTGACACATGTGGCCCTTGGGAGGAAGCTTCCCCTGTAAGGGATAAGCTGGTGTGAGTAGGTTCAGCATGTAGGGGTGAGGAGCCACACAGTGACCAGACTGAAGAAACGTAGAATGGTGCTAGCCAAGCAGGAAGGGGTGCAGTGCGGCACTTAAACATCAGCAGGTACTGACAGGCCTTGCTCTGAGGACAGGTGTGGCTCATTGGTCCTGCTGTCATGGGGGCTGTGGGTCATCTAAGGGACAGTAGTGTAGCTTCTAGGGGCACTGAGAATGTCCTGGGTTCCCTAGTGATGCCTTAAACAGTGTTGGCCTGACCCCTTGGCTGCCTGTTGTCTCCCAGGCCTGTCTGGCCCAGGAGCCCTAGACGCCGTGCCACTGGCACAGTGAGGTTGCTGCTCTGTCTGTGTGTGCGCTTGGAGCCCCAGGCCTTCTCAGTGATGCTTCTGTCTTCCCTGACACAGCGGATCGTGTTAAGAAGGGCTTTGATTTCCAGTGGCCACAGCCTGACAAGCCCATGTTCTTCTACGTGACACAGGGCCAGGAGGAGATTGCTAGCTCTGGCACGTCCTACCTCAACAGGTATGCAGCTGTGGCAGCCTGTGTGGAGCTGCCACCTGCCACAGTATTTGAGGGGCCTCAGTAAAGGGCATGGGTGGGGGACTATTGTGTGGCCTCCAGTGCCCCCTTGGTTGCTGGAGACCTATCAGGCTGGGGACAGGCTGTGGCGAGCCTGTTACTGACAGATGTTCTCAGGACGGAGGCAGCCAACGTCGAGAAGATAACTACAAAGCTGCTGAAGGCAGGTGCCAAGCCTGACCAGATTGGCATCATCACACCCTACGAGGGCCAGCGCTCCTACCTGGTACAATATATGCAGTTCAGCGGCTCCCTGCACACCAAGCTCTACCAGGTACTCCCCATGCCTTGCTTCCGGTCTTAGCCCGTCAAGAAGGCACCGTGAGGGCCAAGGCTTAGTGAAGTCTTCGTGATGACTGCAGTGTACCCCACGGGGCCCACATAGAAGAGGAGGGCTGCTGTAAGGACTCCGTTGTCACATACGTGCTGTGGGCTCTACGCAAGGGCACCCAGCAGATAATACATCTTAAAATGTGCCTTGACGTGTTGAATAGTGAGGAGAGAGCACATGACTGCACATTGCCAGCATCCTGTTCAGAGCTGCCCAATACGCTGTAGGTCAGTGCCTTCAGCCACAGTTAAGTGCATCAGAGTAGCTTTCAGACTGCTCTGTAAAGTAGAAAGGCTGTGGTGACAGTCGTACCTTTAATGTCAGCACTCTGGTGGCACACGCAGGTGGATCTTTGTGAATTTGAAGTCAGCCTGGCCTATGAGTGTTAAGACAGCCAGGGCTACACAGTAAGATTGTCTCAAAAAGCGAGCAGTCCAGGGTTAAAGGGACAGGACAGCTGGTGCCACCTGGGGGACACGGTACTTGTACCCTAATGGAAGCTAAGCACAGTATCCTGGGCATGTGACAGATGCCAAGCTCTGATGGCTTCGTGTTGGGTTGTACCATGGCCAAGGGTTGCCACCATGCAGCCCACACAGTCCCTGCTTCTCTGTGACAGGCTTGTGGTGTCCCCATCACTGTGGCCTTGTATTGTCCAGCTGTACTGTGCGGTGATGCAGGGAGGGCTGTGGCTGATGGGACCTTGTCTCCTTCAGGAAGTGGAGATTGCCAGTGTGGACGCCTTCCAGGGCCGGGAGAAGGACTTCATCATCCTGTCCTGCGTGCGCGCCAATGAGCACCAGGGCATCGGGTTCCTGAACGACCCCCGTCGTCTCAATGTGGCCCTCACCAGAGCAAGGTGGGCAGCTTCCTTCCACCCACCCCACCCCATCCCGACAGCAACAAGTCTGTCCTGGAAGTGCACTCAGGCTTGACATGTCCCTGTGTCTCTGGCACCCCTGTCCAAGAGCTGGTCATTATGGCCTTACTGGTTCAGGAGTAAAGCCACAACTCCCCTGACTCTAACAGACACAAGGGAACCACTGCCTGTTCCACAGCCAGCCAGCCCACTGCAGACATTTAGAGACTGGCTTCCTTCTATGCTTGGGCCATGGTTGGTTTCAGTTAGCCCTCTTTTTAAGGCGCCACCTCAAGTGTTGACCGGTGTTGTTTGGTTCTTGGCACCCAGCTCTTGACGTCCAGGAGTCCAGTGGGTACGACCATGGGCTCTCAGTGTATTTGTTGCCCTGCAGGTATGGCGTGATCATTGTGGGTAACCCAAAGGCGCTGTCAAAGCAGCCCCTGTGGAACCACCTGCTGAGCTACTACAAGGAGCAGAAGGCGCTGGTGGAAGGGCCACTCAACAACCTGCGGGAAAGCCTCATGCAGTTCAGCAAGCCTCGAAAGCTTGTCAACACTGTCAACCCGGTGGGTGACGGGCTGGCCCTGGGACCTGGGAAAGCTGGGAGCTCTTAGCCCTGCTGCTGTTTGCTGTTTACTGACACATTCCTCGCTCTTGTGATACCCTGCAGGGGGCCCGCTTCATGACTACAGCCATGTATGATGCCCGAGAGGCCATCATCCCTGGATCTGTCTATGACCGCAGCAGCCAGGGTAAGTCGTCCTGGCAACCATCAGTATGTTGACTTTCCCACGTCCCAGTCAGGATCTGACACCCCATGGGTGGCCTCCCAAGCTGGCCTTGGCCTCCATCTGGAGCTTGACCCGTAGGTCTTGGTGACTTCTCCATCCAGGCCCTTGGACTCCTTCTAGGCTCCCAGGGCTGCTCTAGCCTCTGCTCTGGTTTGTACTGTGGTCCCTCTGGTGCCTCTGAGGCAAGCCTGTGTCCACCTCAGCCAGGCTGGCCTCTGCTTTTTGGAAGCTTCTGAGTTGCCCAGAAAGCACCAGTGTGGCCAGCGCTTCACCTGTGCCCTGTGCCCTCCACTAGCGCCCTCCCTGCGTGGGAGACACACTGATCTGCTTGTCTGCTTGGTGGCTGGCCTAGCGGCCAGTTCCCCACAACATTGTCTGCTGGGCCCTACTTCTGACTCCAGGTGTCTTGCAGGCCGGCCGTCAAACATGTACTTCCAGACCCACGACCAGATTGGCATGATCAGTGCGGGTCCCAGCCATGTGGCTGCCATGAACATCCCCATTCCCTTCAACCTGGTCATGCCTCCCATGCCACCACCTGGATACTTTGGACAGGCCAATGGGCCGGCTGCTGGTAAATGGCTTAATCACTACCATGTGGGTCCTCATCTGACAGGGTCAGGTGGAGATTGCTGACTTTCACTGCTGTCTTTCAGGCCGGGGTACCCCAAAAAGCAAGACTAGCCGTGGAGGCCGCCAGAAGAACCGCTTTGGGCTGCCTGGGCCCAGCCAGACTACCCTTCCCAACAGCCAGGCCAGCCAGGACGTGTCCTCACAGCCCTTTTCACAGGGTGCCCTCACACAGGGCTATGTGTCCATGAGCCAGCCCTCCCAGATGAGCCAGCCTGGCCTTTCCCAGCCAGAACTGTCGCAGGTGGGCCCTCACCAGCACGCTGGCAGGGGGTGGGGGGAAGGGGCGCACGAGGCCATTGTGCACCTTTCGGAAGGGTGCGTGACCCCGTGGGACCTGGGCATGTCACCTCGCCCCTAAGGCTGTATAAGGTGTGGGCTGGTGGGTGTCCTGCCTTACTCACTCTGGCTTTGCCTTCCAGGACAGCTACCTGGGTGATGAGTTTAAATCACAGATTGACGTGGCACTCTCGCAAGACTCCACATACCAGGGAGAGCGGGCATACCAGCACGGCGGGGTCACTGGGCTGTCCCAGTACTAGAAGGCAAGTGCCCTAGCAGGCCAGCTGTCTCCCTGTGTACACTTGCCGACAGATGTGGGTGTGGGCAGGTTCTGCCTCCTCTTGGCCCTGACACCTCTCACCCTGTGTCTGATCACAGGTGGCGGCAGAAGAGCTAAGCTATGTGGCTTAGTCTATCAGCATCTTATTCTGGGTAATAAAAAATAAAAATAAATGGATACCTGTTTTCCACTGCTAAAACTGAAGCACCACTGTGTGAGCAGCCGAGGAGAGGAAAGGAGAGGAGGAGCGAGAGCGAGCAGAGAGCGGAGAGCGGCCAGGGAGGACGACGGAGAGAAGCTGAGCGCCGAGGAGCGGGCGCCCCCTGCGGGCGGTGAGAGGAGAGAGGCCCGCACCGCTGCGAGGCCGGCCCGGCGCCGCGCCCGCCAGAGGGAGAGGCCTCGCCAGGACCAGCCCGCTGTTCTTTTTCTTTGTTTCTCGAGATTGAGGGGCTACGTTTTAGCAGGACGAACTTCGCGTTTCTGTGCCCGAGCGGGCGGCCAGAGCGTCATCGCGGGGTCCTAGCGCTAAGGGGTTTCATTTAAAGAAAACACGGTGTTTGGGGGTGGGAGGGTCGTTGTTTTGGGGTTTTTTGTTTTGTTTTTTTTTGTTTGGTTTTGGTTTTTTTTTTTTTTTTCAAAGATTCTTTGAAAGGAGTATGGGAAGTACTTTGATCAGTTTGTCTCTAAGACCTTAGTGGTGGACCTGGGAGATTCAAGAAGCTTCCAGAGAGGCAGCGCTGAGAAGCCTGAGCCCCGCAGCCTGAGATCACCGCCTGCACCAAGGCCAGAGGATTTGTTTTGAGTTTTGAGCTTCAGAAGCTGCAGGCGAACTCCTGAGCGTGACGATGCCTGATGGCCCGCGGGTTCTTATTCATCGTGGGTGGAGGCTTCATTGCTGGGCGCTCTGCCCCGGCCCCAACCTCCCGCAGTGGCCACCCGACCCTTACCCAGGCACACCTGCGCCAACGCAATGGAACTTAATTTTTGGTCAAATTTGTTTTAAGCTTTTTGTCAACAATAAAACATGAACAAATGGTCCTTGCTTTCGCGTGGGGCTGTCCCTGCAAGGGTGTCCTGGGTGGTCAGCGGCAGCCGCACTCATCCACCACCATGTCCTCGTAGTGTCGCAGCACCACATTATCGCTGTTGTCGAAGAAGAGCACGGAGATGGGCGACAGGCGCGCGGGCACGCAGCAAGGCAAGCCCGTGCCAGGAGTGGGGGTGGCCGCGTGCATGAGTGTGCGCAGCACAGCGTGGTTGAGAGCGGGCGGCCCGCCGGGTCTGGGCAGCACTTCGGGAAGCGTGCACGCGCCCTGGCAGAAGTTGGCCAGGAAGCCGCGCGGCGCGATCACCCAGCGGTGCCACCCCACCTCACGGAAGCTCACGTGCAACCGTCGCATGCGACACGCGCCCCAGGAACCACCGCCTACCCCAGGTTCTGTGTGGCGCCTTGACCGTGGCGGGGGACACAGGCGCGGGTCTAGCGTCACCAGCAGCAGCGAGGCCTCTGCCAGGTGCGCGCGGGTGGTGGCGGCTCCACAGTGCAAGGATAGCGCCAGGCGCAGTGTGCGCGGCACCGACGTGTTAGCAGCTACCACGGACCCCAGTAGATCGGCACGTAGTGGCAGCCCGGGTGATGCAGGGACGCGTAGCAGCTCAGGCCCAGGATGCTCGGCCTCGGCCGACAGCACCACGCTCAGCTCCCAGCCGTGCGTGTCCTTATTCTCAGCCTCCAGCCGTAACTCCAGGCGCGCACGTGTCGGGCGCTCCACAGGGTCCACTCCCGACAGGTCGAAGGTGACGGTCCACTTGGGGCACAGCTCCGAGGTCCTGGTGGGCTCTGGGGGCCTGGAGAACAGACCTGGAGTGGAGAGAGGAGTGTGGGCATGGTGTGCCGACCCAGCAAACGGGCTGGGCTGGGCTGGGACAAGGAGGAAGGGAGGCAGGAGTACATCTGTAGGGCAATGCTGACGGATGGGTGGGGGCAGGGCGCCCGATGCAAGGAAGACACGCTGTGGGGCGCCGCACCTCCACTTGGAGATGGGCCAGCCAGTACCTGGGGCCCCGGAAAATGACCTGAAGGGGCATCAAAGGGGTGGAGGCAGGGCTACGGTTGGGGCCTGCGGGTCTTGGGAAGCCCCAGGCTTGTGTCCCTGCGTCCAGAGGACTAAGAAATGAGGGTCTCAGCCTGCTAGCAGGCTGGACCGACGCGTGGGGGACCCTCGGCCTCATGAGTCCTTGTCTAACCACAAACCCCCACTCACCGCTGTCTGGGATGTGGCGCACGATGTTTCCGGCGACCCCCAGTTCCTCCACGTGGCACGGTGGCAGAGGGTACCTCGATCTGGCTGCCTGGGGGTCGCGGCGGCGAAACAGACGCCACATGACAGGAGGCACAGGCCGGAGCGTGGGGACCGCCCGGGGCGCTTCGTGCAGCCTGAGAGCCTGGAGCAGGGCAGCGGTGAGGCCCGAGGGTGCTGGTTCGAGGGCCAGGGGCGTTGAGGGCAGTAGGAGCAGGAGCAGAAAGAAGTGGCCAGGACGGCAGCGGACAGGGAGCATTTTCCTCCCTGATGGTGTCCAAGAGAGTCGGTGGGGCCCACTGCGTCGGGAACCAATGGGCGGGCGGCCGCAGGTCCTGGGGGGTGAGTTCCTAGCGGGGGCGTGTCCGAGCCCCACTGATCCGGAGGGCAGGACGGCTGGGTGTGGGTCCCAAGATGGGTGGTCTAGAGTTGACCTGGAGGGCGGAGCTGCTGGCAGCCAGGGTCCCTGGAGAAGAGTCGCATCCTGCATCCTAGAGCGGGGTGGGCGTCGTGTGGGCGAGGCCATGCCCCCAAAGGCGGGGCCAGGTACCCAGGGGTGGGAGCAGATCTCCAGGGACTGGGCCAGTCGGGCCGGCGGAGTCTCCAGGAACGGGGGCGGTCTCCCAGGGAGTATGAGAGGGAGTCCTGGATGGCGGCCTGGAGGACAGGGACTCAGAAGAGCTTGTCCTTCACCAGCCCATTCCTCAGCGGCTTCCTGGGGACCAGAAGTCAGGACAGATTAGTTTGGGAACCACATGCTTTCCTCTCCCGTAGAATATCTTCCTTTCCCGTATTTCCACCTCCCAGGCAGGTAGAACTGGCCAGGGTCCCTGCCTAGCGAGCATTGCTTGCCCCTGACTCCCACCCAGACCCTTCCTGCTGTGGCCCTGTGTGCCTGCCCTGCCCCGAAACTCCCTTTATAATATTCAGAATCTTTGGGAAAGTCAGGAGGGCCCCTCAGTGCTGGGGATGGAAGGCAGACCTCAGCCACTCTAGACACGTGCTCTGCAGCCAAACTGCACCCCACGTCCCAGCTATGGAGAGTTTTAAACTTTTTTTTTTTTTTTTTTTTGTGAGAAGTTTTATTAGAAAGGGAAAGGGGATGGGGGAGGAAAGAGAAAAGAGACACAGAGACAGAGATAGGACAGAAGAGAAAAGGAGACAGGAAAAGTCCTAGCTGCCCCAGGGGAACAGCAGGAAAACTTAAACTTTCATTATTGAGATGGGGTCCCTCTCTGTGGCCCTGGATAGCCTGGAACTCCCTTTGTAGAGCAGGTTGGCCCCTGACTCACAAAGACCGACCTGCCTCTGCCTCTTTTTCCTCCGGACCGGGATGATCTAGAGCTTTTGATTAATAACGTTTCATTCTCTATGATTCTCAGAGAGTTCTGGCCAGACTGAGGGTTCCTCAAGAAGGGACAAGCCCAGCAGTTTCTGCCCCCGCCCCCAATAGTCAGCTCCTGAGGGAGGGGCTGTGGCTGGCAGGGGGGCCTAGTGATCTTGAGACAAAACAGCTGCCCCCAGGCTGGGCGGAGGTCCTGCTTTTGGAGCCCTGGGTGCTGCATTTGCAAACATTTCTCTCTATATAAGTTTTGTAGCAAGAGGGTCCTTCCTGTTTTCAGATTTGTTTGATCTCCCTACCCTGTTCTCTTAAGCCTTGTAGAAAGAAGCCTCTGGAATGTTCTAGATGCTTCAACCTGCCCTCCCTGTCTTCACAGACCTCATGGCCCACATTAAACATACCACTTTAATCCAACACACCCTAAGTGAGACTCCCATTAAATCTCTTGTGTCTCAGCAAATGCAAACCTACCCTGAACCCCACCTACACAAACAGCAGTTTGAGCCATAGCCTGAAGTTGGTTAATTCTCTGTCTAACACTCTCGCAGACAAGCTGTTCCCACTTCTATTTTTAAGGTTTTGCCTACATCAGAACAAGACAGATTGGCAGTCCTGCTGTGGGCTCAGTCAGACCTCATCCTCTGGCTGAACTCAGCCCTGGGAGAGGGGTCACACACAGTCCCTGAGTCCTCCAGGGCGTGCTTGGAAAGAGAGTGCCCACAGGCTGGTGGATTATACACTTGGCCCTCGGTGGCGCTGTGTGGGGAGGATTAAAATGTGGTGTCAGCGCACACCTTTAATCCCAGCACTCGGGAGGAGAGGCAGGCGGATCTCTGTGAGTTCGAGGCCAGCCTGGTCTATGAATCAAGTTCCAGGACAGCTAGCGCTGTTACACAGAGAAACACTGTCTCAAAAACAACACACACACACACACACACACACACACACACACACACACACACACACACACATACATCTTTTCTGGAGGGATCTTTAGCCCCGCTCAATGTGAAGTTTGTGTCTTTGCTTACTGCTTGTGGTCTTGTGAGCCCTCAGCTTTCTGCTCTGGCTAGTAGGGGGCTTACTGCCATCACTCCCACCATGATAGACAAGGAAGGGTACAATGACCCATCAGGGCTGTGAATGAAAGTTTTTGAACTACAGCTATGTGATTTTGTGAGGGCTAAAGTTATGTTTTAATTACTCAAGAGATCTATAAAACTATAAATCAAATGCCTCTAACCTGTAAGCCCCACTTGCCCAAGGACAGATAGCTTCCTGGAATGCTGGGAGCTGCACAGGATGTGCTTGATCCCACACAGGAGAGAGGTGCATAGGCAGGAAGCATGTCAAGATATATGCTTGCCCCCATTGGACAAAGGCAGGAAGTAGGTAGCCTTGTAGGTTTTGCCTTTATAAGCATCTGACTAATGTAATTTGTGGCCGTTCTCTGGGAATCCTGGGTATGGGCCTGGCCATTGTCCATCATCCTGGCCAGTATTTAATAAAGCTTTCTTCAGATTTGGCTCCAAAACTGTGGTAGCCTTGCCTGGTACAATTAACGGTTTTTTGGTGAGCTGTGACTGAAGACTTCCTTTCCTCGGGCTAGCACACGGGAGCTGTGGTTCAGAGGAGGCCACCTTCCTTGTAAGGTGTGCGATTCTCCCATGTGGCACTGGTTTTGAAGACATGAAGGGGCATGGAGAACAGCTGAGGCTTGGCACCCTGAGAGGCCACAGATGAAGGCAGAGAGTCTGTCATGTTTGAGATGCAGGGTCATCCCAGGAACATGGCAGCAGCTGACATGAGGTGAGAAATGCTGTGTACGGCAAGTCCTGTGAGGCCCACAGGTCCTGAGTGAACCCCAGTACAGATTTTATTTCTGCTGATGGAATTTGGTTCTACTCTACTTACTTTGTGTTTGGAATAGGAAATGTTTCATTTATTTTTAGTTTTACAGGAGCCACAGCTGAGAGATTTGGATAATTTAAAGAGTGGTTGAACTTAAAAGAAAAAAACTAATTTATTTAATTCTATTTTATGTGCATTGGTGTGAGGACTCCAGATCCCCTGGAACTAGAGTCGCAGACAGCTGTGAGCTGCTATGTGGGTGCTGGGAACTGAACCCGGGTCCTCTGCAAGAGCTGCCACCATGCTAGCAAGTGATGAGACTATGGGGCTTCTGAAGGTTGGACTGTGTTTTAAACTGTAACATTCACATGAGATCTCGGGGATAAAAATAAAGGCGAGGTTATGGTTTAGACTGATGTGTTTGTACTAGCTTGTCATTAAGACAAACTGGAGTCACTGGGAAGAGACCATGACCTGAGAGCAGGCCTACAGGTGTGTCTGGAGCATCTTCTCATTGACGGCTGAAGTGAGTGACAGACCCTGGCCCACTGTGGGTGGGTCCACCTTGGACAAGTGTTCCTGGGCACTGTGAGGGAGCAGTGAGGGTGCACTTCACTGCCCACCCTGACTTCTCTTGGTGCCGAGCTGGGATTGGTGTGAGCACCTTTGCCTCCTCCCCAAGTTGCTTTTGGTCTAATGTTTCATCACAGCCACAGGAGGCAAACGAGATCACTCACTATGCCCTGGTGAGCACTCACTATGCCCTGGTGAGCACTCACTAGCCCTGGTGAGCACTCACTATGCCCTGGTGAGCACTCACTATGCCCTGGTGAGCACTCACTAGCCCTGGTGAGCACTCACTAGCCCTGGTGAGCACTCACTAGCCCTGGTGAGCACTCACTATGCCCTGGTGAGCACTCACTAGCCCTGGTGAGCACTCACTATGCCCTGGTGAGCACTCACTATGCCCTGGTGAGCACTCACTAGCCCTGGTGAGCACTCACTATGCCCTGGTGAGCACTCACTAGCCCTGGTGAGCACTCGGCCGCAGTTCTCAACCTATGGGCCAAACGTCCCTGTCACAGGGGTCACATGCCAGATATTTACTGTACGACTTATTATTTTAAAGATTTATTTATTATGTATACACAGTTCTGCCTGCCTGCATGCCTGCGGGCCAGCAGAGGGCAGTAGATCTCATTATAGATGGTTGTGAGCCACCATGTGGTTGCTGGGAATTGAACCCAGGACCTCTAGAAGATCAGTCAATGCTCTTAACCTCTGAGCCATCTGTCTGGCCCTACTTTATGATTCATAACAGTAGAAAAAGTACAGTTATGAAGTAGCAACAAAAATAACGTTATGGTCGGGGGCCACCACAGCATAAGGAAGTGTAAGAGAGGACTGCACCATTAGGAAGAGTGAGGACCACTGAAGACGGTGGATCAGTGGTTCGTTACAAGCACTGGTAGCTCTTTCAACGATCTGGGTTCAGTTTCCAGCAACCACATTAAAGTCTCATCTATTTAACTCCATCCAAGTGACCTGTTCTGGACATCTTGGGTACTTCCCACACATGGTGCACATACATACATATATGCAGGCGAAACACTCACACACATAAAATAAAAACAATAATTTAAACAGCTAAAAACAAAACAAAAGAATCTAGGGTCAGCAAGACAGCTCAGTGGGAAAGCTACTTGCAGCCAAGCATGGTGACCTGAGATTGATCCCTGGGACCCACATGTGGAAAGAGAGGCGGATTCCTAAGGCTGTCCTCTGACCTCCACACACCCACTGTGACAAATGCCCCATCCCTACCACAGAATAAATAACTTAAAAAGAAGCCCTAGCCCTTCATTTCTTAAAAAACACAAATTATTATTTGTTTTGTCATCTTTTTGTTTTGTTTTGTTTGAGACAGGGTTTCTCTGTGTAGCTTTGGAGCCTGTCCTGGAACTCACTCTGCAGCCCAGGCTGGCCTTGAACTCACAGAAATCTGCCTGCCTCTGCCTCCCGAGTGCTGGGATTAAAGACGGGTACCACTACCCAGCAAAAAAACCCACAAATTATAACTAGCCGTTGGCAGCAGAAACCTTGTCTCGAAAAACAAACAAATAAATAAATAAATCACAAATCATTAAATCATAGCTCTTCCTTGTCACCTCATGGGGTCCGAGCTGACGCCTCCACGTCCCAGGCTCTGGCTGGTTTGCACCTCTGACCCTTCCACAGCCTCCTGCCTTCACATTGTCTCAGGGCCTGAATCCTAGGGGCTGGTGAGGACCCGGAGACCCCTCCGTGGTTGCAGCCTTTACCCGTCTGCTGAGCAGGGCAGGTGGACAGCACCTTGGTCCTCTCCTTTGGGTCAACGGTGTAGCCTAGTGTAATCTCTCGCTCATTCCACCCGCTAGCTAGCAGCTCCCAGCCCTGACAGGCCTCTCCTGCTGTCTCAGCCCCAGATGTTGCATTACTGGCTACATATCCAGGCCTCTGCCTCTGCAGTTTCACCGTGGGGTCCCTGGTTTCTCTGGGTCCCGCATCTGCTCCTAAAGGAAGGGACTGGGGCTGAGACCCAGCCTCACTCACTCAGCTTTGCAGAGCTTGGTGGTCTGAGTTTCCAGAGTGTTGTATTCCCTCAAGTCCTCCAGTTCACGCATCTGGCCTGTTAGCACCTTGGCTGCAAAAGCCACGATGTACTGTGGAGGGAGGAGGCAGTGGTGAGACCCTGTGGGTGGCAGGCCCTTGCACCTACCCGCACATAGGCCCTCATGGGCCTGAGGGGGACCCGAGGGCTGACTCACCAGGAACCAATAGATGTTCATGACCGTGAGGATCAGCAAGAGTGTGTTGAAGAAGAAATAGTACGGAATGTCGGGCACCGACCGCAGGCTGGAGTGGCAGGTGGCATACAGAACCTTCAGCGGGAACCAGTAGAGGCGAAACCAGAACCTGGAGGGCGGGGCCGGTCAGGGAGCATCCTCTCTCCCCCTCACTTTCCCTGCCTCTGCCAAACCCCTCCACCCCTGACTTATCCACCAGGATCCGCTTGGCCTGGCAGCCCCAACCTTCCCATTCCACAACCACTGTGCTGCCACACCCTGCCCCTTCCCTGATGAGCAACCTTGCATTTATTCCCAGGCCCCACCTTTTCTGACGCACACCCTCCTGGCCTCACCCACCTCACCACGCATCAGACCCTCCTCAGCCCGGCCTGGCTCTGGGCTAGAGATTCCAGGCCCCTATCTCTCACCCTGCAACCCCACCCAAACAGGTACACCCATGCGTGTCTCCACCCTAGTAAGCCACACCCCTCTTCCATGGCCCTGCCCACCCACTGAGCCCCACCCCTCTGTCTGGCTCCACCCCTCTCACCAGCAGAAGCAGAAGCTAAGGCATCCCAGGTTGGCCACCAGCCCATGCAAGCGGCGGTAGGCGCCACCCCTGGCCTTGAAGTAGATGTTGAGCTTGGTGAATTCCAGTTGTACATCGTTAACATCGTGCAGGAAGAACACCAGGAGACCTACATTGTGGTACCTGTGGGGTAGAGACAATCACACCTTGACTGCTGAGCCAGGGCCATCTGTCCCAGCCACACAGTGGGTTTTTATTACTGTTTATTGTGTATATGTGTGCGCAGAGCCTGCGGAGCTAAGGAGAGGGTGTCAGATCTGCTGGAAACAGAAGCAATCTGACATGGTGGCAGGAAATGGGCCCAGGTCAGCTGTAAGAGCGGCACATACACTGAGCCTGGAGGGTGGTGGCTCAGCAGTTAGGAGCACTGGCTGCTGTGCAGGAGACACGAGTTCAGGTCCCAGCACCAACACACACAGTGGCTCACAACCACCTGCCAATCCAGTCCCAGGAGATCCCATTCCTGAAGACAAAACACCCATGCAAAAAACATGTAAAAAAACAGTTCACAAGCTGTTAACTCTGAGCTGACATAAATATATGTATGTATGTATGTATGTATGCATATGTATATGTATATATATGAACAGCTTACAAGCTGTTAAACCTGAGCTCACATATACACACACATATAATATATATGTATATATGTGTGTGTGTATATGTATATATGTGTGTGTGTATATATGTGTGTGTATGTATATATGTATACATATATGTATGTATGTATATATATATATGAACAGCTTACAAGCTGTTAACCCTGAGCTCACACACACATATAATATATATGTGTATATGTGTGTGTATATATGTATATATGTGTGTGTATGTATATGTGTGTATGTATATATATATATGTATGTATGCATATGTATATGTATATATATGAACAGCTTACAAGCTGTTAACCCTGAGATGTGGCCTCAGCCCCCATCTACTGTGTAATCTGTTTTGGGTGGTGGGTGCATGTCTCTGGGTGGGGGACAGTGACTCGGATGTCCTGAGGTTTGGATGTAGCCCCTGAACTTGTGTCTTCAGGGTCAGTAGCCAGTGCTGTTAGCTGTGAGCCATTTCTCTGACCCGCCTTTATTTCACTGAGTCAGGTTTCACTGCTTTTGCTGGCCTGTAACTCAAAGAACCCATCCCAGCCCTGTCAGGCTCTGAAGCCTAGTTTACTTTCTGTTCTGTGAGAGATAGGGCTGTACTGTAGCTCAGGCCTGGAACTCTGGCTCAAGCAATCCTCCTGTCTCAGAGCCCCCTGAGAAGGGGGGAACACATGTGGGCTCTTGAACACAGATCTGTCTCTGGATCCTGTTTGAGTAAATCCTTGCTGTGTCTGGGCCAAGGGTGTCTGTCGTACAGTGGTCACAAGATGGCTCAGTTAGGTAAAGGCACTTGCTGTCAAGCCTGATAAGCTGAGTTCACCTCTCAGAACTTACATGGTATGAGGAGAACCAACTCAAGCTGCAACACCCACACCACCGTGCAAAATAAATAAATGCAAAAGGAATTTTAAAGGGAGTGTCACACAGCATAGGTTCAAGGCGGTGGACATTGGCCTTCCTCTAGGCCTTACACACCCACTCCATGACCTGGTCCCATCCAGCCCCAGGTCCTCTGCACAGACTGCCCGCCCACTCTCAAAGATCTCACCGGAAGGCGTAGGAAGAGGCAATGAGGAGCAGGGCGACCACGTGATGCACCAGCATGACCACAGAGTCCTTGCGCCAGGCGTCCATATACACGGTGGCATAGACGGAATGACAATAGAAACTCCCCTGCAGCAGGTACGCGGTGGCTATGTCCCAGGGCACCGCCATGCCGGATCTCCAGTCTGGGAAGAGCCATGGTCACGGTCATGTTCAGGGCCTGTCCCCAAGACCTCCTGACACAGCCTCACAACAGCGTGCGTCCCCTGAATGTGGGGTGAGTGGACGTCTTGTTTATTTTCTGTGTGAATGCACCTGCCATCTCTGGTCCCTGCTGAGGTCAGAGGACAATTTCTAGAAGCCAGTCTTCTCTTGGACTCTGTGGGTCCCAGGGACCAACCCAGGTCCCCAGGCTTGGCTGCCAGCACTTTTACAGGCTGAGCCACCTCGTCAGCCTTGTTTTGAGTCATGGTCTCACATAGGCCAGGCTCACCTCAAAATCTCTATGTAGCAAGCAATGCCCTTGAGCTCACAGGCTCCCCACACCACTCCCGAGCCCAGTGTGTGTAGACACAATGCCTGGTTAAAATGGGCGGAACTGGGAACTTGTTGCTTCTAGGCAAGCTCTCTACTGACGACTCCCCAGTCCCATTTTGCTTGCTTGTTTTTGTTTGCTTGTTTTGTTTTTGAGTCTGTTACAGAACCCAGCTGGCCTGAGAACTCACAGTAATGCTCCTGCCTCAGCCTCCTCCTCCTCAGTGATGACATAACGAGCATGTACATCATGCCTGGACCCCATCCTGCAGATGGAGGTGGTTCTTGTCCCACTACCCGGCTCAGGACATTTGCGCTGGGTGGGTCTCTCATGGAGGACTCTATCTGATGCCTATGTCCTCCCCTCCAGCCTCACATGCCTCAGAAGCATATCTGTGCTCGTTCAGGCAACAGTCTCTCTTCCCACGTGAGCCCCCCCCTGCCCACTGCTCCCCTCCCTTGCCACCCTATGCTGAGTTCAAGGGCTCCTTGGTGCTCTGCCTGCAAATCCTCTGGCTGTGAGCCTTAGTAACACCCATGTGCACAGGTGCATCAGCCCCAGCTTAGTGGCAGCCACTCAGCAGAAAGCCAAAGAGGGACGTGGGGCTAGTGAGGTGGCTCTGCAGGCAGAGGTGCTTGCCACAAATGCCTGGAAACCTGAATCCTTACACAGAACCCACAAAAAGCTGGACAAAAATAACCCCAATGCTGTCCTCCGGCCTCAACCCAGCATTCTGGAAGCTGAGACAGGAAGATGCTAAGTTTGAGACCACCCAGGCTACATGAGACCGTGTACAAAATCCCAAAAAGATCCAGCAGGAAGGCTCAGTGGGTAAAGGCCATTGCCACCAAGCTGACGGCCTGAGTTTGGTCCTCAGACCGCACATTCAGGAAAGAAGACTTCCAGGTGCTTTCTGACCCTCACACACTTACACCAACTGCCACACAGGTGACCCATCCCACCCCGGTATAAATGGGTTTTAAAGGAAAGAACGAGAAGAAACCAACCCCACACACATTTCTCCTCATGCACTAGCAAGCGCCTAACCCTAACAGAATGTCTACCTGCACTGGCCCCTTAGCACACTTCAGCCAGTCACCTCCAGTAAAGTTTGTCCCAGTGGACGTTCTCTCCCCTGCCTGACCCCTGCCTCCCGCCCTTATGTTTTCTCTTGCCACTTCTTGCTGTGATCAGACTGGCTGGTCCCTTGAGGGTTTGGGGGCCTCCTCCTGGCTGTCCCTAGCACTTAGGCCTGGGGCTGGGGCTCAGGGTTGGAGCCCCTGCCTAAAATTGTGAATTGGGCATGGCTGAGGAAGAAAGAGTAGAGTGACAGCCTAGAATCCTCCAGTGAAGGGGGAGGCCCTGGTCAGCTGTTGCATACTGTTCAATACATAAAAGTTTGCTTTGCTTCCATATCCAGAAAAAATACAAACAAACAAACAAACAAAAAACCCGTGGGTGCTCAATAAATGCATAACACTCTGGCCCAAACATGAACCTAATTCAATCATGGGTTGTCTTCTGGTCATGACAATGCACATCTTTGATCCCAGTACATGGGAGGCAGAGACATGAGGATCTCTGTGAATTCAAGGATAGCCAGGCTACACAGAGAGGCCTACTGGGGAAAAAAAAAAAAAAAGGAAACCCTGAGTTATTTACATAAAGACAAAATGAATGGCATATAGCACCCTTTGAAATTCAAACCCTGTGGCTCGATGCACACCTGCATCCTAGCATTCAGGAGGCTGAGTAGGGGCATCCCAATCTTAGACAAATCTGGACCACACAGGAAAGAATTGTGTGGTGCTTTCCATGAGGGGAAAGTACCCACAGTGCCTAGCTGTGTCCCACCCAGAGTCCCCTCAGCCTTTCCCTGTCCCCCTGTCCCTGTCTTTGCACCTCCCAGGGTTTCTAACCATGGTCCCCAGCAAGGAGCCCCTCCCCACTCTGTACATTTTTATACCCACAAATCCCCATCCTATTCATCTCTTAAGAAACTCAAACTTCCAGCTAGGAGTTCAGTCCTCATGGAACCACCTTGTGATACCCCAGGGCCATTGACATGTCTCTGTGGCACCGCCTCTAGAAGGAGCCACACCTGACCCCCCACTCCCGCGGTTCCATGACCACCCTTAGCTTGGGGCTGGCTGGATATCAGGGCTGCCATAGTGGTATCTCATTAGGTCTATTCCAGAACGTGTGTGTGTGCCACAGTATGCGTGACTTTTAAAGAGTTCTCAGTTTCTACCGTGTGGGCTCCCAGGATAGGACATGTATCGTCAGGCCTGACTGCAACCACTTTTACCCCCTGAGCCACCTTGCAAGCCAAGCCCCCTTTTATCGTTTTTAGCAGAGTCCTTTGCGCTGGTCCCATAGGATTCCTACCATAGAAGACGGAGGGTGGGTCATGGAAGAAAGGGTAACGGGTACCCAGGAGCAGGTAGGCACAATAGCTCCAACAGCCCAGGTAGAAAGTAAGTTTCCAGGCGCTCTCAGGTAACCTGGCGGCATCTCTAGGCTGCAGACGACACCGCTCGGCCAGGGGCTGCGGGGACACGGTAGGTAGCGATTATTGTTGGGGAGCCTGATGCTTCTCCAGAGGGAAATGCAAGGCCCGGGACTCGCCAGGTTCCGTGGCATTGAGAACCTATATCATCTGGGGTAACCAGAGCCCGTGTGTGTGGCCATGAAGGGCTAAACTTAGCACCCAGCTGTCCTGTGTGGCCTGGCGGGGGGTGCCTGGGTTCTAGCAGACACCTGGGAGGGTGCCTTGGGGAGGGAGAAAGGGGGGAAGACGATTGGGGGGAGATACCTTGAGAGACAGGGGAACTTGAAAACACAATGACACTTCCCCCACCCCACCCCTTGGGAGGAAGAAGGGGGCACCTGGAAGGCGAAGCTGGGGGCCAGGAGAGGGAGAGGGACAGTGTTTAAGGGAGAAAGGGATGTGATGGGGAGGCAAGCTGACTTTGGGGACATGGAGACATCATAGAATCATAGGATAGTGTACCCTGAATTAGAACAGTGGTGTATGCCCGTCAGTCCAGCATGTGGGGAGCTGAGGCAGGAGGATTGCGGTAAATTTGACCAGCCTGAGGTTCAGAGTGAGACACTGTCTGAAAAACTACAAAAAATGGGTTGGAATGGGCAACTAGAGTTCAGGAAGGCCCCAGTACCCTAGGGGCGGAGCTCCAGAGCTGGAGGCCAAACCCAGCCCCCTTCCTCCCAAGGCTGAGGGGCCCAGGAGCCCAGAGCACCCACCAGTTGTCATGGAGACAACCAGCTCCTGTAACCCCTAGCAACCAGGCTGCTGCCAAGTTGAGCTTGGAGGATGGGGCAGCCCCTCGGCTTGTTTCTAGGGGAGGGGAAGGGTAGAAGTGGGGTGGGAAGGGCTGTGCCAGGAGGGCAGATGGGAACCAGAGCTACCCCGTGAGTTGCCCCCTCTTCACTTTTGCTTCCCCCTCTCTCCAGCAGCTGGGGGCCAAGGCTACTCCCTCCAGTGGGTGACAACAGACAGGGTGGGCTCTGGAGCTGGACAGCACCCTATCTTGACCTAACAAGGAACAGCCTCTTCCGGCCAGCAAAGAAAGGTCCCTTTGTTGGCACAACGCTCTGTCCCCGAACCCTCTGCCACTTCCAGTTAGATGAGGACGAGATGTCTCCAGCTAGTCCACTGGAGAGTACCCACCATGGTACTGTCCCAAATGCCACGGTGGCCACCCCCAGGAGAGGTGATGAATGGTGTCAGATGCCAGTATCATTACCAGGGTCACTCTGCAGACCTGGGCGGTGGCCTTATCAGTCTCCAAAAACAGGAATTTGACCATCGCCCTATGGGGGCGGCAGAATCCAACCCCGGAGACAGGAACAGGGTCATTTCCAAGGTTGAGCCCCTCGGCGTTGCCCTTTACATGCAGATCTGTGCTATCTCTGGTTCGGGGGTGGTGGAGACCCCAGAAAGGGGCGGGGCCTCGACTGTACAGACAGGGCGTAGACACAGCAGCTCCCAGTGACGCAGGGTGCAGGTGACCTCTGTGCACCTCGAGGCCTCCTGGTGCAAGAACTGGGCTCCCTGGTCGGAAACCAGGTCGGCCCTAGGGTCCGCAACAGCCTAGAGGCTGTACTGAGCAGATCGCCCTAGATCCTATTGAAACTGCCCAGGATAGAGTGTGAATCTAATTTCCTTGCACCCAGTACACCCCACACCACATGAGACCCCCCAATCCATCATCTGTCACCCCAGTTCAGCCACACCCCTGCACCCACCCCGCCCTATTGCCAAGGGTCTCGGGATAGTGTCTGAGGTCCCAACATCTTGGGCATCTCCAGCCCCGAGCCCCCTACTTTCCAGCGGCCACCACGGACACAGGGATACATGAGCTGTGCCCCACTCACTCTCCTGCATGCAGTTCACAGGGGCCCCCAGGTCGCACTGACCCGAAAGAGGCGCGCGGTGGCCGCCGAGCGCAGCAAGGTCCAGCCCAGAGCGCACAGCGCAGCCAGCAGGAGCTCGGGCGCAGCCAGGTGCGCGTGCTCTGCCAGGCCGCGGCGCGCCAGTCCCCAGCCGCAGTCCCCGCAGCCGCGTGCCGCCGCCAGTGCAGAGGCCCAGCTTCGCTGCAACATCTGCGCGTAGTTAGGCATGGGCTCTGGCGCCTCGAGCCCGGTGGTCGTCGCCGCGGCCGCCATGCTACCCGTTCGCCCGCTGTCCCGCTGCTGCCTGTAAGCCAAAGCCGCTGCGCGCCCCCGCGTCACGCGCTGCAGCCAGGCCGGGGGCGCGCAGGCCCCCGCCAAAGCAAAACGGGGGCGTGACCGACCCATGTCCCGCCCCTCAAGATGCCAGGCGCCACCTCTCCTGCCCTCCTGTGGTGTTGCTGTGAGACCAAGTGGTCCCTAGGCTCTGCGTGGTCTTCTACTCATTCTGCTACTACCCTGGAGCTCTTCTGATGTCAAGATGGCTCAGCAGATGAGGGTCCTTGCCACCAAATTACCGTCCTGAAGGTGAGGACAGACTGACTCTTGTAGCACTAATAATATAGACCCAGAGACAGATAGTGAGGTTCAAGCTGAAGATCAGAAAAGCAAAGCAATCAAGCCAGCAGAGAGCTCTTACCTCTACTAAGGCTGGGGCTATCATCACCTCAAGGTGGCTGGAGGCTAATTTTCTCCTGTCTTAACACAGTTGGAGACTAATCGCCAGGCCTGAGACCCTGCTCCTGTCTTATACACCTCTCTAGTCTGGGATTAAAGGTGGGAGTTCTGTTTCTCTTTTAGACCGATTCACTCTCGTGTAGTCCTTGGTGGTCTTGAACTCAAAAGAGATCTCTGCCTCTGTCTATTGAGTCCCGGGATTAAAGGTGTGTGCCACCACTACCTGGCCTCTATGGCTGTAGCTAGCTTTGCATTTTGATCTCCAGGCAAGCTTTATTAGATTCATAAACTATGTATCATCACAGACTCTAGCAAATTATCTTGCCCATTTTCACAAATAAATGCAATTAAACAAGAAAATAATCTGCCCATACTTGAGTGGGACCCACCCAGTGTCCACTGGGCTCCTGGAATGCACAGTGCCTGGTTCTATTGTCCCAGCCACCTAAAGGCTCAATACTGGGAGGGTGCAGTTATTAGGAAGGGGCTTAACTGGAGTAGGGCTAGGGGCAGTCAAAAGTCTAGCCTCCCTGTGTCCCACCTTCTAGAGTCGAAACCACCAAGACTAGCCTGGTTGGTTTCCTCTACTCTGCTGATTCTTCCAACAAGGCCTCCTGCGCTGAACTTCCAACCTGCCTTGGGCTCTGTCTCACTATGCAGCTGCCGATAGCATTGAACTCACTGAACAGTTATGCACCACCATGCATGGTTTTTCCACTCTTGGTGATGGAACTCGGGCTCTGGGCACGCAAAGTAAGCACTCCACCAATGCAGCCACGGCCCCAGCCTTGTGCATGTGCACATATGTGGTGTGTGCACTCACGCATGCCATGTGCATGAGTGTGGAGGCCAGAGATAGATGTCTACCTTCCTCACTTCCATTTAAAAACTGTGGTGTGTATATGTCTGTGTACACACCTGCCAGAGTCTAGGTGCCCATGGGTCTGAAGGTGTACAGGTCCAGGATGTTGTGGGCTGGATGGACATTGCTGTGGGATCAGAACTCCAGTCCTCTGGAAGAACAGTGTGCACTCTTAACCAACGACCCACCTCTCCAGCCCCTGCTATTATTTTATTTTAAAAGATTTAGTCATTTTGTGTGTTTTGCCAGCCTGGTGTCCAGAGGCTGGAAGAGGGCATCAGATCCCCTGGAACATGTTGGGCATAGAACCTAGGTCCTCTTTAAGAGCAGAATGTGCTCTTAACCACTGACCCGCCTCTCCAGGCCCCGCTCTCTATTCTTGGAGGCAGGGTTGGTTGCTCTGTGGGCCTGCACCCATTTTCCTGCATTGCTGACTGAGGCTACCTGTGGGCGCTTGTAGGGCTGGTGTGAGGACTGATGGCCATGGAACATGGGGATAGGGGGTGGGGGTATCCTACAGCCCAGAGTGAGGTGGGACCCTGGAACTCCTTCCTCCAGATCCTGGTCCCACACCCTATCTGAGTGGCTGGAGGGAGTGCCTTGTAGGTATCAGGCAGGGAGAAGATAGATAGACTTTATTGACAGATAAAGGAGTGAGGATGACATCTGGCACAGCACTGGGGTCACCAGGGGCATCTCCACTTCAGGCGCTGGGTGCATACTGCAGTGCAAGGCGATCAAAATCGTTCTCCTGCAGTGGGAGATCAGATGCCACGAGTGAGGTAGCACAGCCTTCCCCTCAGGACATCTCCCATCCCAGGAATGACTGCTTACCTTGGCCTGGTACTCCTTGATGAAGGGATGGGTCCTGTGCGCATCCTTCAGCTGTGACAGGTATCGGTTTGTCACCTGAGGAGTGTGGGGTGAGATGAGTTAGCCAGATGTGGGGACCCATCACTCTCAACCCAGAGCTAGGCAGCACATATGCACGGCTGGGCTAGCCTCAGGTACAGAGCAGAGGCCCCAGGGATGGAGTGGGATACACTAGAGATGGGGTGATGAAGCTTTGTGAACTAACATGTCCTACATTCTAGAGCAGTTCTCAACCCTAAAGCTGTGACCCTTTAATATGATTCCTCATGTTGTGGTGACCTCATTGCTTTGCTACTTCATAACTGTAATTTTACTACTGTTATGAGTCATAATGAAAGTATCTGATATGTGACCCCTGTAAAAGGGTTGTTTAGCCACCAAGGGATCCCAGCCCACACAGGTTGAGAACCAATGCTTTAGGATCTAGACCCAAGATGGCTCCAGCCCTGACCACTCAACACTGAGGACAGCCATTTGTCCTCAGTTGGGACAGCAAATAGATGCAGATGGCTCAGGGCTCAACTGCCCAACTTCTTCTTTCCCCTCAAATGAAGCCACTGGACACTGCCTCCTTGGTCTCTGGAGGCCTGTCCTTGCTGTCCCCACCACCACCCTGAAGAGGCTTAGGCCTGTGTCACACTACAACATACCTCAGGTGGCTTGCCTAGGTGCTGTGACAGTACAATGAGGTTGATGAGGGTCTCAGGGTGGCCACTGTCCTGGGAACAGATGGAAGACAGGTGGTCAGCAAACCCACGCCTTGACCAACATCTGTCTGGGGCCAGAAAGCAACCAGCCAAGCCACTGTAGGGAAGGTGGGAGCAGGGTCAAGCTTTCCAGAGTCCTTCCTATGCATTCCTGCTCAGCCTAGCCTGGGTCTACCCTCCCAGCTTGTGGGAGCCACCCCATGAAGTTGCTGGTTAAATGTATGGCCCTCCCTCCACAGTTCTACCACCAGCCTTTACCATCTAGGCAGGGATGAAAGGCCAGCTCCAGGAGGAAGGGGGATGTAGATGAGAGCCAATCAGCTGCCAAGTCCCACACACTGCAGCTGCTTAAAAATCCGCAAAGCCAGCCAGGCGGTGGTGGCACACACCTTTAATCCCAGCTCTTGGTAGAGGCAGATGATCTGAGTTTGAGGCCAGCCTGGTCTACACATTGAGTCCCAGCCTCCTAAGTGCTGGGACTATAGCTGTGCGCCATCACCGCCCAGCTGTGCTCTTTCATTTCAAGTAAGGCCTGTCACCCCAGCATCTCGACACCAAGAAACAAGGATTGCCAGGGTCTGGAATGCTCCCAAGTGAGTTGGGTGAAGGATCACCTTGGAGACCCCCCACAGTAGGCAGCAGAGGGGGCAGTAGGTCTGGAGAGCATGTGTGACCATCAATCAGGTCACCCATGGTTTCTGTCTTGTAACCTGCCACCGCTGGGGTTTCCACTTGCTTAGGGTACAGAGGTGACAGGGTGCTGGGATGCCCATGCTGGTCCCGGCATGCCCCACCCACCTTGTCCAGTGCCTCCTGCAGCACGCCCTCAGCAGTCTCCCAGCGGCCCTGTGCTGAGTGGCAGGCTGCCTGGCCATTGAGCAGCAGCAGCGTGGGTGAGCACTTGTCAGCCAGCTCCTGGAAGATGTAGTAGGCTTCCTGCAGTTTCTCACCACCCTGTGGGGACACCTATGTCACTACTGGTCATTGCCTTGGCCCTGAATGCTCAATGTAGCTCAGGTGAGTCACTCAGAGACCAGCTCAGACTCAAGCCCCTCCTCCCTCCCTGCAGACAGCCCCATGTAGAGGGGCGTGGAGCATGCATGGGGCACCTTAAGGGTCCAACCACTGCTGGACGCTGCAGGAAAGGGGCTTCAGGGATGTGGTGTATGTGATGGGACCATAGGGACACAGGACTTGTCAGAGGTGGTATCTGCCATGTGATTACTGTCAAATTTGCCCCCTTGTTCAAACCCAAAGACCAAGACCAACCAGAGTTTGATCTCCCTGTGCACATCCCCACCCCAAATACACACTTGTGAACACAACAAATACATATGTATTAATACAGCCCAAACCCTGCCTGCCTATAGGCTCAACTCAGGTCTACCACATGCACCCTATGAAGCCCTGTCTAAAAACAAAAATTTTTATTTTTGCTTTTCTTTTTTTCCCTTTTTTTCAAGACAGGGTTTCTCTGTATAGTCCTGGCTGTCCTGGAACTCACTCTGTAGACCAGACTGGCCTGGAACTCACAGAGGCACTTGCTACTCTTTAAAAGGACCCATTTCCAGCACCCACTGGGCACCTCACAACTACTTGCAACTCCAGCTGTGAGGGATTTGACACCCTCTTCTGGCCTCTCTGGGTACAACATGTATATGCCCATATGCCCATATGCCCATACATAGGTAAGAACAAAGGGGCAGGGAGATGGACCAGGCATGGGGACCGGTATTAGGGTGATGGAGGCAGGGAGATCAGGAGGCAGGAGATCAAAACCATCCTCAATATGACCAATTTGATGACAGCCTGGACTATATGAGACCTATGTTTAAAAAACAGCAAAACAGCCAGGTGGTGGCTCACTCCTTTAATCCCAGCACTTAGGAGAGAATTCATGGCTAGCCTGATCTACAGAGCAAGTTCCAGAACAGCCTCCATAGTTACACAAAGAAACCCTGTCTTGAAAAACAAAAACCAAACCAAAACAAAAAAAACCTATAGCAAAACACAAAATCCCTCAAAGGTAAATTTAAATAAAAATAAATCAGCACAGTAGTACAGCACTTGCCAAGCATGAGTAAGGCCCTGGGCTTCATGCCAGTCCCAGAAAAAAACAAAACAAAACAAACAAACAAACAAACAAACAAACAAAAAACCCTAAACCCGACTGAAAATAAGGAAGTAAACTCCCAGAGGCTCACTTCCACCCCAGAGGAGGGCTGCATGAGGCCAGGGGTCTGGGCTCCCTTGTAAAGGGCTATGGACAAAAGCTCAGGAAAGGAGGCCAAGCCCAGGAACCAGAACAGGGCAGCTGCCAGGAGGCAGGACAGTATGGGCTGAGGATGGGCAGCTTGGCACCAGCTCAGTTAAAGGAACCCTGTGAGCAGGATGAAGCTGCCTCAAACCTGGGTGCCCTGGAGAGCAGGCCAGCTGCCCAGCTGGGACCACTTCCTCCAATGTCTGTAAGGCTCTGTCACTAGGCTGCAGGTGAGGCGGGGATGAACAGAGGGATGCAGCCACAGGAGTGACACTTCTTATCCCCCAGCTCCCAATGCCTGCGGGCTTACCACAGCCAGGCTGACCCAGGCAGTGGCTAGCTGGGTGAGAGTGGCATCCTCATCTTGGTCCTGCATCTTCTTCAGCTCCTTCCTAGAGCACAGGAGACAAAGTGCTGAGCAGCCTGGGGACAGATCCTGGCACGCTTTCCTGCCAGTCTGTGTCCAGCTGACATGGAGTAGACATGGCTGGCCCACCTGCTGCCCCACATGGTGAGGAACCCAGAAAGATGCTTCCTGGGGAAGAGATCAGCTGTGCTGTGCCAGGGAAAGCTCCAGGCTTCCCGCACACTTGGGAGCTACTCCACTCCCAGCAACAAATCCCTCCCCTAAACAGCATCAAGAACTGTGACAGGATGTGGCCTCCCACATGTTCTGTGCAGAGCCTCCCAACACCCTGCAAGATAGCCTCCACCCTTAGCTTTGCAGACAGAAACTGGCAGAGCTCCTAGGCCCTTGTCCCTAGCAAAGGACTCCAGGGAGAGGATATGTAAAGGACAATGTGTCATTTGTATGGAGCAGAAACACGGAGAGGCCTCAGGGAAGCTGGCCCTGGTTGTGGCTCACCGAGCAAGGTCCAGCCTGTCCAGCTTGAGGAGGATCTGAATCGTCATGGCCATGCTGTGGACAGGGCAAAGGCAGAGTGGTCAGCAGGTGGCTGGGCTTGCCAAAGGAAACACTCCCACTTTCCAGTGAGCTCATGGAGCCTGGGGTGTGCCTGCAGCTCTGTAGAGGCCAGACTTGCAATTAGAAACTCCGCTGACTGCCCTTCCAGGGCACGCAGAGGGCCCAGACCTTCCCCTGTCTCTGTGCAGGACAAGAGCTCGTAGCACTGCTGATGCTGGCCACAGAGCACTTCACCTGTCCCTCGTCAGCCTCTCCGCTCCTGGGGAGCCAGGTGACTCATGTGGCCACCTGTCCCTTGTTTTCCGCTAGAGAGGGGTCCAGCCCTAGGTACGTCTCTATTCTCCTACTTTTCCTCCAGTTCCAAGATGGAACCTGAAGATGGAACCTGTGATCATCCTACCCTTGTTTCCTTTAAGACAGGACTCCATGTAGCATAAACTAGACTCAAATCTGAGATTAGCTGGGAATGACTTTGAATTTCAGATGCTCCTTCCTCTACCTCAAGTGCTGGGATAAGAGCCAAATGCCTGAACAAGCTCTCTCACTATGTAGCCCAGGCTAGCCTCCAAACCCCAATGCATCTGGGAGATAAGCCTGATGACTTAAGTTTGATCCCTAGGACCCATATGAAGGGAAAAAAACAACTCCCACATAGTGCCACTGGTCTACAACATACACATGCACTGGTACATGTAACCTGTTCCCAAATAAAACATATATACAGATAAAAGCCTTGATCCACCTCCCTCAGCTTCCTAGGAGCTGGGGTGTTGGGTATGTGCCTGGACTCCTTGTCCCTATTTCTTTTTTTTTTTTTTCTCATTTTTTAATAATTTTAAATTTGTTCTTGGATAATTCATACATGATATAACGTATTTTGATTATATTCCCCTCTAACTCCTCCCTCTGTGGTCCTTCAGCTCAGCACTTCCTAGTTCTCTTTTCTGTGTTTTGTGTGTGTGTGTGTGTGTGTGTGTGTGTGTGTGTGTGTGTGTGTATGTGTGTATGTATGCAATCAGAAAACAACCTGTGGGAGTCAGGACTACACTGGGCCCCAGTGAGACCCTGTCTGGAAGCTAGAGGGAGCAGACTCCAGGCCACTCACCACTCGAGGCTGTCACCCTGGTGCAGGGTGCGCAGGGCTGCATCCGGATTCTGGTCATGGAAGTAGACGGAGGCAGCCATGAGCAGGAAAGTAGTATTGGTCACATCCACACTCCTGCTCATCTCACGGTCCAGCTCCACCACAATGGCATCCCTGTGAGACATGGCTGCTCAGTGGGGCTAAGGCAGGAGTAGGCCTCAGCCTTGTGACTGTGAGGGACCCCATTCTTCAGGAGTACAGAGCAGGTGTGTCAGCATGCCAATGCACAGCAGTGGCCCAGCTATCTCTACAGAGTGCCAGGCCACCTCAACATGCCACGTCAGTGCCTAGCCTCTGATGCGTTGAGTCACACATTCTCATGCAGATGGCAAAACAGGTTGAGAGGTGGGGGTGGGTACTCCAGGCCTGCTGGGGAGTCTATATGTGACAGGTGAGAAACTGATCACAACCTGTCAACCCCTGGGGGGGGGGGGATTCCAAAGGCCTCTGTGCCAGGGTCTTGTGCAGAGCACAGGCAGGCCTGGGTGCGGCTGAAGCAGGCAGAACAGACTGGAACCTGGGTGTGGCCAACCAGGCAGCTAGGAAGGGACAGTGTTCTTGGGTCCCCTCATAGGTGGGGTCTAAGGTTCTGGAACAGGACTTGATGAACTGTTCCAAAGCCCACACACCCTTTTCTGTGCTAGCAAAGAAAGCCAAGGCCACATGCAGGCTGAGCATAGTCAACACACAGCCACACCCGTAGCCCTGCAAAGTGATGTGCAGCAGCTCTGTCACTACCTGCACTGACAGGTCGGGGAAATGGGGACCCCAGGAGGTGAAGGGGTAGAAGGAAGGACACCTCACCCTCCCTCTGCTGGTGGAGCAGACCCTGGCCCCAGCTATCTGGGCCCGGGTACCTGCCCTAGCTAGGCCTTACCTCCGGTTCTCAGTGGCAAGGTAGTCAGCAAACATGCGCACAGCCTGGAGCTCCGGGGCCGAGCAGGTCTTGATCTCGTCCAGGACCACACCATACTTTCTCTGTGGCCACAGGTGCACATCAGCTCTCCCCACCCACCTCCCGCACTACCAACGCACTGCCCAACGCACTGCCCGCAACAGCAGCGTCACCTGCACCAGCAGCACCAGCAGCAGGCAGCAACACTGCCAGGTGTGCCTTCGCCTGCCACACCCAGCTGTAGCTGGGAGTATGATGTTGGCAGTGTGGGGCTACCTTCCCCTCGCCTGGAAAGCCCGCTCTTGACACCTATGGCCACTTCTGCAGCCAGCCTGTCCTTTTCTCCTCAGGCTACTCCCACACCTGCAGAAATCACCCTGCCTCAGCCTTCCACCCTGCTGGAGAGTCATACCTGGCTTTTCTCTAACACACACAGAGAAGTGTGGGATAGGATGGGGCTGGTAGCCACATCATGTGCTGAGGCAGGGGGATTTCTGTATGTCAAATACCACTCCTAGGCATCTGAGCCCTGCCCTGGGCCAGAGCTTTTCAGAAGTCACAAGAAATAAGTACTCTGAGCAGGGTCTTGCTGTGTGCTGTGGTACTTGGGATGGTAGTATAGCCTCCAACTCACATAGGTAGCCCAGGCTACCCTCAAACTCCTCCTGCCTGTCTCCAAAGCGCTGGGGTGACAGGTCTGTGCCACCCTACACAGCCTGGGGTTGCTTTTTGAATGTGAAAATAAACCTCACTGTTTTAAGTGGGTAATGATGAAGTCAGGCACAGTGGCACAGGGGAGGTAGAGGGAGGAGGAGCAAGGTTACCCTGGGCTACATGAGTGCAAGGCCAGCCTGTACTATGTGAGATGATTGTCAAGCCTTCTGATCTAGGCCAGTCTCAGGACCCGCCCAATGGAAGGAGAGAATGGAGTGCAGCACTGACCACATACACTCACCCTTCCTCATGAGGAGGGCCCGGACACAGGCCCCTCACATGGCTGCCCACAGCTTTCCTGCAGAGTGCTCTGTGCCCCTCCCCAGGCCAGCCCACACTAACCTGTGCGATGTATGCTCTATACAGGAAGACATCCCTCTCCACTTCCCTCTCGGGACTGGACAGCTGTGGGAAGATGGGCAGAGTAAGTCAGTGTACCCAGTCTAACTAACTCTGGGTCTCAGCTGGAACCCAGGAGACCCACAAGCCCCA
Organism: Cricetiscus sungorus; assembly: GCA_030556225.1. Taxonomy (NCBI): domain Eukaryota; kingdom Metazoa; phylum Chordata; class Mammalia; order Rodentia; family Cricetidae; genus Cricetiscus; species Cricetiscus sungorus. The sequence continues at coordinate 34,550,460 of JANBXA010000031.1, forward strand.
AGGAAGCCTCCAGAGGGCACACGGTATGAAAAACTTGTTATCTCAACCCATGTGAGTTGGAGGCTACACTACCATCCCAAGTACCATAGCAGGAAGAGAGGCTACAGCCGCACCAGCCATACTGCATGTTCCAACCCCTCTGCATGTAGAAAAGCCCCACTCACAGCTAAGCTGGGCCTTCATTTTATTATTTTATTCTTCAATTTATTATTTTATTATTATTTGGGGAGCTTTACCAGGCTGGCCTCAAACTTCCAATGTAGCCAAGAACAACTCTGAACATTATATCTTCCTGCTTCTGCATCCTGCATGCTGGGATGACAGGTGTGCATTACCATGCCTGGGGTTCCAGCACCCAGGAGGCTGAGGCAGAAGGATTTCAATTAGTTCAAGGTCAGCCTGGACTCTAACTTAGTGAATTTTCTGGGAATAAAGAGTCAAGGCCTGTAGAGACTGTTGTGAAGGAGACCGGAGGCTTTGGAAGGAGGGAGGCAACTGAGAGCAGCTGGCTTTTCTGAAGCTGAAGATCTGTATGTTTTGCAGAAGGGAGTGCCTGAATGAACCCGAGACACGGGCTGAGGAGCCACAAGATAGCAGAGATGTTGAGTATGTGCAGGTCTTAGATTCTATCCCCAGCATTTCAAGAAACAGAGGAAGAGAGACAGACAAAAGCAAAGGCAGAGGCAAAAGACTAGATGCACTGAAGTGTTTGGCACACAGGCCAGGCCATTCTGTGGTAAGTGGATACATACATTAATTTTAGACAGAGAGCCCAACATACATTAATTTTAGACAGAGAGCCCAGGATGGCTCTACCGATCCTCGTGCCTCAGCCTCTGGAGTAGCTGAGACCACACACCCTGAGGAGTCCTAGTCACCACAGTGCCCAGCAGTCTAGCAACTAGCAGCTCTCATAGGGCCTGAAGTTGAAGCAGGGAGACCCTGTCCTGAGCCACCTACAATCCTAGTGCCTCCTTACTAGGAAGGAACAGATGTGTGATGTGGCTACATGTGGTCTGAAGGTTCTAGAAGGGCTGCTGAAAGGCGTCCTGGGAACTCAGCTGAAGGATGTGGCTGAACTACAAGACCCCCTGAGGTCCCCAGATGGGAACTAGGATGGCTGGTGCTTGAGACAGGGCTGTTGAGGGTTGGTTGGTGATAGGTGTAAAAGGGAAGAGAGAATAGGAGCCACAATCGGTACTGGGCAAGGACACACAGAGGAAGACGCATTGGACCGGCACGTGAGAGCTGGGTGTCATCCAAAGCAAAGCAAAAAAACCCTGAAAGAAATAAGGAAAGGAAGGAAGATGCCAATATTCACAGGGTCGCCAAGGTGGCTTGCTGGGCCAGTGATTGGTGACTTCACATTCTAAACATGTATTGTACCACATTCCTAGAGTTCAGAGTCCAGAATCAGGAAGTTAACCATACAAGTCCTAAAGAGCAGAGGAAAGTGACAGGAAACACAGGGCTTCTAAGCACGACAGGACCCCACATCTGCTGTTCTGAGATGGAAGGAAAGCCACGGGGTAGAGAGAACCTTCTAGAAGCTTAGGGAGTCATCAGCCAATGCATAATTACTGGGAAAGCTAGGAAGTGGAGAACCTGAACAAGGCAGAGTCCACAAACTCTGACATATTAGCTAAGTAAGAATAATGCTGCAAGCACTCTACCGGATCCAAGGCCCCAGCCCCTCACTGCCCTGGAATGCCAGGCTGTTTTCACACTCAAAACGGCCAAGCCTAAGACCACTACTTTTCATAACTCCTCCTCCTGTCGTTTTCTGACTGCCTGCTCTGCCTCTGCTGCCAAGGATAATGTGCCTAGAAAGCGCAGTGTTCGGCCAACTCCATCTCCCACTGAGCCCAGCAGGAGCGCAGGGTGAGGAATGGGTGACAGGGTGACTTTATCAACCACACCCAGCTGGCCGGGCGGTGGTGGCGCACGCCTTCCTCCAATCCCAGCACTCGGGAGGCAGAGGCAGGTGGATAAATTCAGACAGTAAGTTCAAAACAAGCCTTTGCTACAAGAGAACGCGCGTCCGCCCAGAGCCGGAAGCAGCCCCGCGCGCCGCCCACCTTCACTCGCTGCGCCTCGTTGATGCACTGCTGGTAGCTGCCGATGTAGAAAGCGTTCTTCACGTCGAACAGCTCGTCTACCTCTCCGGAGCCGCCAGAGGCCGCGCCGGGAACCGGAGGAGCCATGTCACCACCCCCGAACACAGTCCTCTTCCTGGGAGACACGTAGGCCGGAAGCAGGACCCCGCCGCCAGGAATTGTGGGGAACATAGTCCCACTGAACCAATCAGCAGTGTGGAGACTGAAGCCGCGTGATTCAAAGCCTCCTGGGAATTGTAGTTCATATCCAGTCAGAAAGCGAGACGGTTCAAGCAGGAAACGCCCGTAGAGCGGTCGAGGCAGGGATTGGCTGAGGAACCCGGTGGACGTGACGCTTTTATTAGCGCGCCGGAAGTAACCTTCGCTTCTACGCCGGTCGTGAGCATGGCGGGGTTCGCTGGTCTCGGGCTGTCATCGTGGCTGGTGGAACAATGTCGGCAGCTTGGGTTGAAGCAGCCCACGCCGGTGCAGCTCGGTTGTATCCCAGCCATTCTGGAAGGTTAGCGCTCTCCGCTCTTCTCGTGCCTTTCTTTGTCTTCTCTTCCTTAGCCCCACTCGGGTCCCAGGAGTCGGCTTTGGTTGTTTCAGGGACACCCTCTACCCACCCACCCCCTAGCATTGACGTTTAGGCTGCAACTGACTCCTGTCCATTGTCGTATAGGCAATGTCACCTCCCGGAATTTTCGTACTGCCCAAGCATAGGAAGATTTAGGGTGAATTAGTCCTGGTCACTGCAAAAATAGTGTAGACCTGGCGGTCTTTTTGACTTAGTACAAAGAAACGGGAGCCTTCAAACTCCGGGTAAAACTCAGGGCTCAGGGTTTGTGTCAGTGCTCTTGGTCCTGGTTCACTTTTGCCATTAAAGAGACATCCTTGGAGCCAGGCGTGGTGACCGGTGGAAGCAGGAAAATCTAGAGTTCAGGATAGTCCTCAGTGATGTAGCAAGTTCCAGACCATCTTGAGCTACTTGAAACCTTGTTTCAAAGAAACAATCGTAATAATTATTGGAAATTAGACAGTAACAAATTCAAGAAACTAGTGAAAATGGAACAGTTTTTAATATCCCATTCTGCAGAAAAGGTGCCAGCATACAGAAAAGACAAAAACGGCTGGTTTTCAGCAAGTTTTTGAAGCTTTTCCCCACATCTGGAGAAATTCATGACCTTTTCTTCCATAGGCCAGCAGGACTTGTCCCCTTCCCAGATTCCCCATCCCATTGGTTTAGGACCCCCAAGCCTTATCTAATGAATAATTTGGAGCTTGAGGCTGCCCCCCTTTTCTGATAGCAAACACCTGAAATTCTCCATCACTTAGAATTCTAAGTTAATCAGCCATCAGCTAGGGGAAAAGAGGGGCCCAGTACCTTCTGCTCATCTGTACCTTTGAGGAACTCAATACTGAAAAGAGACCACAGCCATCTGTTCCTTACAATAGTGAGTGAATGCCCAATGGACCAATTGTGGCCCCTGTTTCATATTGATAACTGCTTTGCCATCTGCCCAGGTCGAGATTGCTTGGGCTGTGCAAAGACAGGAAGTGGCAAGACAGCTGCCTTTGTACTTCCCATCTTGCAGAAGCTGTCTGAGGACCCTTATGGCATCTTCTGCCTGGTCCTGACACCTACCAGGTGAGCCCCCGCACACCCCTCAAATGTGACTAAGCAGACTGCCTGCCTTCTTGAAGCAAGCACCTTGACCTTGAGCTGCTTTCCTTGTAACAAGTCTTTCTGTCTCTCCAGCCAGCTCCCAAATAATGACACAGAGACTTACTATGAAAGCTCAGCCTATAACTTAGGCTTGTTTTCAACTAGCTCTTATAACTTAAATTAACCCATTTGTATTTCCTGTGTTCTATTACATGCCATCACCTCTCTTCCATCTTGCACCTCCTGTTTCTTCTCTGTCTCCTTTTTCTCCTAGATCCTCCTCTTCCTTTCTCTCCCCAGAAATCCCGCCTATACCACCTGCTTTGCTATTGGTCGTTCAGCTTTTTAATTACACCAATCACAGCAATATATCTTCACATGGTATACAAATATCCCATAACATTTGTGTGAAATGGGATAAGAATCACTCCTTTTTACAGCTGGGTGATGGTGGGGCACACCTCCAACCCCAGATCTCTGGAACTCACTCTGTAGAGCAGGCTGTCCTCTGCCTCCGGGTTCTGGGATTAAAGGCATGCACCACCACTGCCTAGCCTTCTTTTTGTTTTAATGATAGCTATATCTCTATGTGCATGTAGTATTCGCAGTGGTCAGGAGGGGGTGTCAGATCCCCTGGAATTACATGTTGTTGTAAGCGACCTAATGAGGGTACTGGGAATTGAACTTAAGTCCTCTTCAAGAGCAGTAACTTGCTCTGGACCATTGGGTCGTCTTTTGACCTCCTTTCCATCCCACCCTCACAGGGTCTCACTGTGTAATCCTGGCTGTCCTAGAACTCACAGTGTAGACCAGGATGATACTGAACTCACAAGAAACCCTCCCACTGATGTGGGCGGAATAAGGGAGTCCACAAGCCCACAGTAAAGGAATAGCAAATATTTATTTGGGGAACACTTGCAATATAAAGGCATAGAGCCCTCGGCTCCTGCCCACAGGCACTGGAAGATGTGATCTGATCTGCACACAACCCTGCCCTTCTGCCTTCAGGTTGTCATGGAGGCAGGCAAGCCCCAAAGCAAGACTTGCTCCTTATCCCAAAAGGCATTGGCGAAACTGATTAAAATCCCACAACACACTAACCCAATTGGTCCTTCTCATCCACAGGGAGCTGGCCTACCAGATTGCTGAGCAGTTCCGGGTGCTGGGGAAGCCCCTGGGCCTGAAGGACTGTATCATCGTTGGCGGCATGGGTATAGGGGCCAAGAGGATGGGGTGGGCTTTGGGGTCCCTTCTGATCCCACCCACCCAGCCTCACCTCTCCGTCCATTCCAGACATGGTGGCACAGGCCCTGGAGCTCTCTCGGAAGCCACATGTAGTGATTGCCACTCCTGGGCGCCTGGCTGACCATCTGCGCAGCTCCAACACATTGAACATGAAAAAGATCCGATTCCTGGTAAGCCACGGTGCTCCCCTTGGGCCTGGAGCCGAAACCACTGGAAAACACTGTATCCATCCTTTCTTTCCTGTCCTCTCTCCCCTTTCACCCCCCCTTCCTTCTCCTCCCCTTCCCTCCCCTTCTGTTTGAGGCAGGGTCTCTCAGTGTAGTCCCAGCTGTCCTGGAACTCTCTGTATAGATGTGGGCAACTGTGCTCTGCTGACATTCATTCTTCACAGATCACTGGGCAAAGGGCTAGAAATGGACAGGGACCACCTAGGCATACTGGCACTTATCCCAATACTCAGGAGGTGGAGGCAGAGGGTCTACATAGTAAGTTCCAGGACAGCCAGAGCTACACATTGAGACCCTGCTTCATACAACAAAAAGCCCAATATAGAAAGACATATAGAAAGGGGGCTCCCTAGAGGGCTTGCAGAGTAGGTGACATGGACCTGAGGCTGGGGACAGTGTTCTGGAGCACGATGCATAGTCCTTGAAAAGCAGGTGTGCTGGCTTAGGGCAGGTCCTGGGTTGTGTTTGCAGCTCTTGCACTGGTCCAGTCCCATCTCCCACCCCTCTGATGCAGGTGATGGATGAGGCCGACCGGTTGCTGGAGCAGGGTTGCACTGACTTCACTGCAGACCTGGAGACCATCCTGGCAGCCATTCCAGCGCACAGGCAGACGCTACTGTTCAGTGCCACACTGACTGACACACTCAAGGAGCTGCAGGGCCTGGCCACCAACCAGCCCTTCTTCTGGGAGGCTCAGGCCCCGTGAGTCCTAAAGTTGCGGGTGAGGACCAGAGCAGAGAGTTCAGACAGAAGGAGAAGAAACTGAGGCTATGCTGGTTTGCCCTTCCACCTCCAGGGTGCGCACGGTGGAGCAGCTTGACCAGCGATACCTGCTGGTGCCGGAGAAGGTGAAGGATGCCTACCTGGTGCACTTGGTCCAGACCTTCCAGGACCAGCTGGAGGACTGCTCCATCATCATCTTCACCAATACCTGCAAGTAAGTGGGACGCTCCCTCATGTGAAGGTGAAGCTAGGCCAGGCCTGGCCTGCTGCTGCTGCTGGTGCATAATTCCAACACCTAGGAGGCATGCAGATCTGTGAGTTAGAGGCCAACCTGGTCTGAGGTCCAGGCCAGCAGGAGCTACACAGTGAGCCCTTCACTCAAACCAAACAAAAATCCCAAAATAGCTGTTGGCTGTGCCAACTTGAGTTAATTAGAAGGGCAGAGATGGGAGGGTCCGTGTCTGTGCATGGGAGGAAGTGTAATCAGTGGAGCAAAGCTGAGTGGCCACAGGCTCAGCTTACAGCACGATTCCGGAAGCCAGTACCTCCGTCGGGGCTGGTCCTTGTTGGTTCTAGCTTTGAGAAGCACAGCAAACCTATTGACCCCTAGGTCACCTGAGTGATGTCCCAGTGGGTTGGGACAGGACACTCACAACCATCATTTTCCCACCAGGACCTGTCAGATCCTTTGTATGATGCTTCGGAAGCTCAGTTTCCCTACGGTGGCACTGCACTCCATGATGAAGCAGGTGACTCCTACTCTGACATGCCACCACTCAGGCTGGGCATGGGCTCAGTTGGTGGAGACCCGGGTTTCATCCCCAACCACATAGTTTATATGCCTATTGTATCTATACCTGGGCTCCTGGCACTCTGGAGGCGGGGCAGGAAGATCAGAGATTCAAAGCCTTCTTAGGCATATGGAGATCACAGAGATCTGCCTGCCTCTGCTTCCCAAGTCCTGGGAATACACCACCACTGCCAGCTCGACCCTGTCTTTAAAAAAAACAAAAGATATCACAGCTAAGTGGTGCTGCACCCTCTCCCCATGTTACCCTGTCGTCCCATTTGGCTTTGGGACTACCTGCTCCCTGGTCTCTGCCTTGCCCTAGCCCCTTCCATCTGCTCACAAGCCTCCCCCTACCTATGGCACAGAAAGAACGCTTTGCAGCCCTGGCCAAGTTCAAGTCCAGCATATACCGGATTCTTATTGCCACTGATGTGGCCTCGAGGTGAGCAGGCCTGGTGTAGCATGCCTGTCCTCCTGTGGCCTGGACCACCATGAGGACAGGGAGAAGAGCTGGACATTGGGAGGGCTGAGTGTCAGCATTGGTCTCCCCACATGGACTCCCCAGCTGAGTGCTTCCTATCTCCAGGGGCCTGGACATCCCCACTGTGCAGGTTGTCATCAACCACAACACCCCTGGGCTCCCTAAGATCTACATCCACCGAGTTGGTCGAACAGCCCGTGCAGGTGAGCAGGGCCAGGTATGGGAGGCTCTAGCTGCAGCCAAAGACATGGGAAGCTCAGGTCTGTCCTTGAGCATACTCGGGGGCATTCCCACCTATCTCCTGCCTGGCACCTCACTGGACTGTGTCCCAGGGACCAGGGACACATCTGCTTTGCTGAGCTGGATGGGTCCTCCCCTGACCCTGTGTCCTTAGGGAACTCTGTGGAGAAGCCTGTCTGAGGATCACAGGCCCTGTCAGCTAGGGCAGCAGAGCTGGGCTAAGGCCTGGCTTTCTGGCAGCCCAGCTAAAAAGAGAAAGCCTCCCGGGAGGCCAGCTTAGCAGAGCTGTACTCCAGACCCCACATATAGACCCCACATAGGTGGAGCCCGAGTCCTCTGAACTGGTCCTTCCCCACCACGCTCTTGTTCTGAGCCTCTGAGGATCCTGGAGGTGGCCAGCTGGGATGAGCCCCTTTGTGGGGCTCAGGTCCTATAATATGCATATCCTCGCAGGGCGACAGGGACAGGCCATCACACTGGTGACACAGTATGACATCCACCTGTTGCATGCCATCGAGGAGCAGATCAGTAAGTGGGTGGGGTCCACGGCCTTAGAACTTTAAACAGTGTAGCGTGCTCTTACTGGCGCCCAGCCAGCACAACAACAAAACCTGCTGCACACAGGCCAGCAGCTCTGAAGGTGCACCGGTGGATGGGAGGGGGCCAGGACTTGGGCTCTCAGGCATGGCTGGTAGCCCTCCCCACCACTGAGATGACCATCTGGACCCCGCAGCACACTCCCTGAGCTCCCTGGGTTTAGGCCTCAGTGGCTAGAAGTTTGCATCAGCCTCCCAGGGCGCTGGGCTCACAGGCACCCATCTCAGCCCAGTCGCTTGCCCATTCTGTTTATTCATTCATTTATTTGAGACAGATCTTGCTCTATGGAGCTGGCCTGGAACTTACAGTGATCCCCCTGCCTCTGTCTCTCCAGTGCTTTGACAGGCATGTGCCACCAAGTTTGGCATAATTTTGCTTCTTTTAAATGTCATTGGTCAAATATGGTTGGATCCAGACTTCCAGAACTGGGGGTGCAAAAAGCCAGTGGCACTCACAGCCCAAGTCAGTGCCGCCCATCTGGCTCTCCCACCCTGTTCCGCAGAGAAGCCACTGCAGGAACTGGTGGTAGAGGAGGCTGAGGTCCTGAACATCCTCACGCAGGTCAACGTGGTGCGAAGACAGTGCGAAATCGTGAGTGTGGCCACTGGGGTGTGCACAGGGCTGGGTATAAAGCAGGACTCCTTGCAGGCCTGTCCTGACCTGTGCCCTCTCTGATAGAGACTGGAGGCTTCGCATTTCGATGAAAAGAAGGAGATCAACAAGCGGAAGCAGCTGATCCTGGAGGGGAAGGTGGACAGAGGGGACGGGGAGAGGAGGGCTGGGCTTGGGGGATGGGAGCAGTTCCCTGGGAAGCCGCAGGCGCCCACCTCACCACTTCCTTCTTCAGGACCCTGACCTGGAGGCCAAGCGCAAGGCGGAGCTGGCCAAGATCAAGCAACAGAACAAGCGTTTCAAGGAGAAGGTGGGGCAGACACTTCGGCGACAGAAAGCGGGCACTGCGGGTCGAGGGCCTCGGCCGCCAGCACAGACCCAGGCCGAGGCACAGACCTGAGTGTGATCCTGTCACTGCTAGTCCCCCGGGTGGGCTGCAAAGGACCTCAGTAAACACTCTGAATCTGTCAGTCTGAGTTGAGAATGGGGCAGAGTGGGTGCAGGGCTGCGGGTCTCTGGTTTCCAAAGCCTCTCTCTGTTGCCCTGTGGGGATGACCGCTGTGGCCCTCCCTCACATCCCTGGGATGCAGGGCGGCGGCAGCCAGCAACAGAGGTGCCAGCAATGCCACGTGCTTGTACAGCCACGTATAAGTGTAATCTAGGTATCAGCGCCATCCATGGATTCTAGAAAACTCTACACAGTGCAAAGCTCAGAGGCAGCGGTGGTCCCCTGCCAGGGCACCTGGGGGCCTCAGACCCAACCGGGCCAACTAGGGTGCCGCCTCTGCCAGGCGTGCCAGGCCCTCACGCAATTCGCTCAGCTCAAACAGCCGCACATCCAGCAGCTGCGCGGCCCGGCCCACTTCCACCCGCGCACGTTCCCGCTCTGCCCGCGCCTCCTCTAGGTTGCACTCCATGGCTCGCAGCTGCTGCTCCAATTCTGCATTCCGCGTCTCCAGGTCCTACAGGGAGAGGAAGGGGCGTGGAGTCAGACAACCTGTGAAGCTTCTGGTTGCCCGCCCTGCTGTGTGTGGCCCATGGCTCCCACAGGCCAGGAAATGACAACAGTAAAGTGTCTTAAAAGCATGAGGTGCCCAGTGTGAGTTCAGAGCCCAACAGCCACATAAAAAGCTGAGCATGGTTGGCTTGCATTTGTGATTGCAGCACTCAGGAGACTGGCTGGCCTCCGCATTCCCTAGCTCAGTAAGACCCTTTCTAAAAGCAAGATGAAGGGCTGGTGCTTCAGAGTCTGAACTTCTCCAGGGCATCTCCGTTCTTGTGTGAAACCACTTAACCATACATAACTCCCTAGGGGAAACAACTCCTCTGACCTCTGAGGGAATCTGCATGAGTGTACAAACATATACAGAGAATTAAATTTTAAACCCAGCAGCACCTGGGCCAAATGTGGTGGTGCACACCTTTGATGCACACCCAGTTAGGTCTGAGAGAAACACAGTATCAAAAACACCCCAGCCTGAGGTTGGTGGCTTATGCCTTTAATTCCAGCACTCTGGGAGGCAGAGGCAGGCAGACCTCTGTGAGTTGAAGGTTTAATCCCCAGTACCCACATGGTAGAAGAACAGACTCCTAAGCTCATGACCGCAGCAAAAATACCAAAGACATAGAGACATCTTTAACAAAGTGAGTAGTTTATAATTAAAGAGATAGTAAAGTGCCTACTGCAACCTGAGGGCCCTGAATTCCGTTTCTCTCCATGTGAAATTAGGAGCTCCAGGTTGCTGTAACGCCAAGGGTTGCAGAGCAAGCCCTCAGCACCCAGCCCAGGCGATCTGAGCTCCATGCTCAGATGGTTATCTCAAAGGATGAGGTAGGGAAAAATTGAAGCCGCCGGGCTCCAGCCTCTGGCCTCATGTGCATGCAGACGAACCTGTATCCACATGGGAACGCCTGAGTGTACACACTCCAGAAAACCCACTATGAACTCACAGACACAGAACCACCTCCCTGCACATCTTCTCGTTGGGAATGCAATGCTGTCTGCCTGGTGGTCCTGGCTTCTAAACCACTGCGCAAGCCTGACCCACGGCGAGGACAACAGGACATTCCCCCAGGAATCTAGGGGATGATCTGGGTGCTTTCTTGGGTGAGGTCTCCGAAAGCTCCCCTGGGCCTCAGACTGCTCCACTGTGGGGAGGTGAGGGTTGAGGCTAGTTTCTAAGGCTTCACTGCTTTGGGTGGATACTCCCATTCTACCTCAGGGGCCATAGCCAACCTGAACCTTCTGCTGTGTCTCCTCCCGTTCAGTGGCGTCAGGCGTTTCTCGTGTCCCCGAGCTCTGATTCTTCAAAGTCTGGATCTCCTAGAGATAACAGGTCCCAGGTCTGCTCAGAAGGCCCTGGATTCCCGGGGAGATGTGGGTAAGGGCAAGATCTTGGAGCTTGCTCGCCTCTGGCTCACCTGGTCCTTGGTCTGCACCCTAACCTCCAACTGCTCCACCAATGGGCTGGTTGCCTCCTCGCCCACCGGGACTGGCTCTGCAGCAGCCTGGGCCTCCAGCTCCGCCACCTTTATGTATACAGGCACCTCAGTGGTCCTACCATTCCCTGTGACCCATGTGAGGCTCTCATGGTCTCAAGTCATTTTACAGCAAAAAAATGACTGGAGACTGCCGGGGCAGAAGGGATGTGGTAGTCCTCACCCGCTGTCGCAGGCGCTCGGCTTCTGCACGCTGGACCTCCAGCTGCTGCCTCCATTGTGCAGCTGCAGCGTTGGCCTCGCGAAGGGCCCCTGCCAGTCTCTGGTTGCTGTCCTGTAGCGCAAAGAACTCAGCCTCCCACTGGACCTCGCCCACGGAGCTGCGGGGAAGACACTGGGCTGGGGACATGTGTGGTCAGAGCAGGTGGCATCTGGTGGAGGGTCTCCTGGGCTAGGAGCAGGGTCAAAACAACACTAAGCTAGACAGTGGGGACCATGGCATGTGGAGCTGATACAGGAGGGTCCCCACAAGTTCAATGTCAGTCTAGGCTACATAATGAGTTCCAGGGCAGAGTGGGCTACACAGTGAGACCCTACCTCCAAAAATTTTGGGGACCTATCCCTGCTACGTGATAGTCCAGGAGAGTCATGAAATGGAGTGCAAATGTTGCCAGAGGGGCAACCTTCTTTCCAGATGAGGCAGGAACCAATCGCCTCCTCCTTCCCAAGTCTGCAGCCCAGATTCCTACCCCACACCCCTGCCAACTACATCTGCTGCAGTCCACCCCAACACAAGCCTTGCTCCGAAATGACCACGGCCATCCAAGGCCCCATCCCATACCTACACCCCTTAACCACAGCCCTGACCCCAGCAACACCACGCCCCTTGCATCCTAGAGGTCTGCCCTGGGGATTCCTTGGCGCAACCCTGGTGCTAGCCATGCCCCTTATAAGATGCCAGCCAAGGCCCTGCACCCAGAAACACTACTCCTGCCACTCTAAAGCTCAAGTCATAGTCACAATACACCGCTTAGGCTTCTACCATGCCCATCACACCTGCCCTGCAAACCCCACCACCCCTCACCCTTCTGACAGCATCTTCTTCAACCGCTCACGCTCTGTGGGTCCAGGGGCATCAGCACTCTGGCTGCGGAACAGCTTCTCCTCTCCTGGACCATTGGTGCTGACCAAGGGGCTCGGGGGAACCTGTGTATGGGAGCCAGGACTGGGTCAGGGTGGGCACGTGTCAGTCAAGGATACAGTAGGAGCTAAGGCTGGCTGAGTTAAGGACTGGGATGACTGGGGTATTGACTGATGAAGCACCTTCCATAGCTCCCCAGGCCCCTGGATGGAGGAACCCCCGCCCCCTCACCCGACTGGGTCTTCACTAAACCCTCAAGTCCTGAACAACCTACAACAGCGATCTGCACACTCAGAACTATCCTCCAGTAAGTTTTCTCCTGGGCACAGAGACTTCAAGCATTCTACATAAAATTGAGGCATGGGCTGGAGACGTGGCTTGGTGGGTCACCACGCCTGGCATGCCCTGCTGAAACGAGAGGACTGACTCCACAAATTGTCCTCAGATGTGTAGGGAGGACATCAGCCAGCCTTACACACCAGCACAACGCCATGACCCTGATATCACAAGCATATACAGCTGCCTTGGGAGTGTGGTAGGCATGGGCTCCAGCAGACCTGGTGGGATGCAAGGCCCAGGGCAGGACTCGTGAATTCTCCACCATCTTGAGATTTCTCCCGAGCCAGCCTGGCAGCTTCCTTCACCTCCTGAAACTTCTCAGCAAACTGAGGGTGAGACATGGGACAGTCAGAAAGCATTCCCCCCACTTGTCACACCACCCCCATCTTCCGCCGGCCCTGTCACCCTGCCATCAAGGAGAGGTTGGAAAAGGTCAACCCTGTGACCATCTTTCATGTGAGGGCTGACAGAGTGGGAGTGTGTGGTGTGTTCCAGAGGTGACATTAAGGTTCTGAGCCACACAGAAAGGGACTCCCTGTTCCTGTCAGGCTGCCTTGGAGTGGACAGCCTTGGCTGGTGTCCACCTGCCTTTTACACTTGCCAGTAACACAGGGAAGGGCATCCCCAGCCAGTTGTGGGCTCCTGCACACCTTCTCATGAAGGGATCATCTCACAACTAGTGCTGGTTCTGTGGTTATGATAACGCACTTTCTTTTCACTTTGAAATAGTTTTCATAGGGGCTGGAGAGATGGCTCGGCAGGTAAGAGCACTGGTTGCTCTTCCAGAGGACCCAGTTTCTTCAAAGCACCCCATCGAAGTTGTGGTTTGGGTGCTTCAGGTGGTGTTTGACCTGGTGCAGTTTCTCAAAATATTCAATTATTTACTTGTTTTTTTTAGTTTTTGAGACAGTGTCTCTGTGTAGCTTTGGAGCCTGTCCTGGAACTCCCTCTGTAGACCAGGCTGTCCCCTAACTCACAGGGATCCACCTGTCTCTGCCTCCCAAGCACAACTTCGATGGTTCCAGGGGATCCAGTGCCCTCTGCTGGAGGCACAAACACAATCCATAAATGTCTTAAAGAATAAAAATCCAAGCGGGGCGGTGGTGGTGCACGCCTTTAATCCCAGCACCGGAGGCAGAGGCAGGTGGGTGTCTGCCAGTTGAAGGTCACCCTGGTCTACAGAGTAAGTTCCAGTACAGGCTTCAAAGCTACAGAGGAACCAACCCTGTGTCAAAAAGAAAGGAAAGTCAATCAATTAATTAATTGGTTAATTAATTAATTGATTAAGCTTGGAGTCCATAAGACCTGCATGGCAGGAGGGAACTGACTCCCACAGGCAGTCGATTGGCTTCCACCGCCACCCTCCCACATAACACAGAAATAATGAATGAATGTAATAACTTTTAAAAGAAAACTTTCATTTGCTTTTATTGCTTTTAGTTGTATGTGTATACATGCAAGTGTCCTTAGAAGCCAGAGGCCTCAGGCTCCCCTCCTGGAGTTACAGAAGGTTGTGTGCCCACATAGGTGCTGAGAACTAGCTCAGTCTGTGCCAGAGCAGCCAGTGCTCTTAACCTGAGGCCTCTCCTACCCTGAAATGCACTCCTGCTGTCTAAGAACTTGATAGGTGCAGGCAGGCAGATTAGGAATTCAAGGTTAGCCTAGGCTATAATGTAAGTTTGAGACCCGTTTTGTCTACATAGCAAGTTCCAGATCAGCCAGGGCTTCATACATAGAGTGAGACCCCAATACCAACAAAATAGAAAAATAAAGGAAGAAAATCATTCAAAAGCCAGACAGTGGTGACACACACCTTTAATCCCAGCATTAGGGAGGCAGAGGCAGGCGGATTTCTGTGAGTTTGAGGCCAGCCTGGTCTACAAGAGCTACACAGAGAAACCCTATCTCAAAAAAAAAAAAAAAAAAAAAAAAGAAAGAAAAAAAAAAAAAAATCAACCCTCTACCCCCCCCCAAAAAAAACCCAAATACTTAGTCTCAAAAAAGCGATGGGGTGGTGTGGATCAAGGGCCCAGGAGTTAACAGGGTTAAGAGTGTTAAGCCCAGGGTTGCTGTTCCCCAACACCCACATGGTGACTCACAGCCATCTGGAACTGGTTCCAGGTGACCCAGCACCCAATACTGGTCTCTGCAGGCATGGTGTCAACACATGCAAGCAAACCACTTATACACATAAAATAAAAATATTAAACAAACAGAAATTCAAAAGCTGGGAGAGGTGGCTCATGCTTTTATTCCCAGCACCGGGAGGCAGCTGGATCTCTGAATTCAAGGGCAGCCTGGTCTACAGAGAGAACTCCATAAAAGGCAGGAATACACAGAGAAACCCGGTCTCAGAAAACAACAAAACAAAACAAAATTTGCAATATGGCTCAATGATCAGGCAGTGTGGGTGCACACCTTTAATCCCAGGACTTGGGGGGCAGAGATGGACAGATCTCAATTAGTTAAGGCCAGCCAGGTTCCAGAATGAGATCCAGGACAGTCTGGCTGTCTTGTGTCAAAAACCACCAAACAGAAACAAAACCAATATGGTTCAAGGAAAGCAAAGTTGGTTGCTGCCCAGGCCTGATGACGGTTCCCAGAACCCACACGGTGGACGAAGAGAACTAATCCCGGAGAACTTTCTGCCTTCTTTGGGGGCTAGAGAGATGGCCCAGCAATTACGAGTGCTCCCAAAAGAGGAGGTGGGTTCCTTGCACCCACGTCAGGGTCCTCAGCCTGTGGCTTCAGCTCCAGGCATCAAGTGCCACCCTCTTACCTCTACAGGCATCAGCACACAAATACACACAAACACAAGCAAAATGCTAAGTGGTGACGGCAGAAGCCGGAGAGAGAGGGACACAAGGTGGTGCTAGGGCAGGGGGAGGTGCCCAGCCCAGGGTTCCATTTGATGCCCCTGAGAGGCACAAGGAGTGTGCAAAGTTGGAGCAGGGTGCCAAATGAGCACACTACCCAGAACACCCAAGGGACCTTGCTATCTGTGAACCTACCCCACGGAACATAATGTCAATCACTGCCCGTGTCCCCGCCCACCTGGGTCAGCTGCTGTTCAGAGGCAAAGCCTAGGCCATAGACAGTGTTGGCTCGACTGTCTGCCCACTGCCCGAACTTCTGCGAGGTTTTGGTGAAGGTCATGTTGGGGGTGACTGTGCTATTGATGATGGCCTGGGGGGTGGAGAAAGCAAGATTCAAGGTCAGCAGGAGTGATATCCACCACCATGAGCAGCCAGCCTGACACCTGTCTCAGTAGAAGATCCCTGGCCAGAGTCCCCCAGAGGCATAGCTTATGGACTGATCCCTGCCTAGGGTGTCCTCCCCCCCTCCGTGAGAGACTAGAGTAGAATTCTTAGCGCACTGAGGACTAGCATCCCCATCTGGACAATAATGATGAAAGTCGGAATGCACTAGCCCCTCTCTGAGATCCCAGCACTGAGCTATTTCTGGAAGCAGCCAGGTCCCAGAAAGTCTCACTGATCCCCATTCCACAAGTCACCCAGCCTGGCCCTGTGGCTTCATGTCCTGGTGTCCCCGCCAGGCCCCGCTCAGACCTTGGCGCCCCCAATGCTGATGATGCGGTACACATTTCGAGTGGCATCGTAGAAATAGGACACAGTAAGTGCGTGCTTGCCAGCGGGGATCCAGTTCCGTTTGGTTGTGGGGTCAATCTGGAACACGTGCGCCCTGGTGCTGAAGATTGGCTGTTCCCTGCAGGGGGGAGGGGGGAAGCAGAAGCTCTGCAGGGGCTGGCCACCTAGAGGGCTAAGCCTCACTAGAGTGGGTGGGCACTCACCTGGTTGTGGACATTGGTCAGTCTGGGAGGGGTGGCCTCTAAGGGGTACTCAGAGAGGTGACCGGAGCCACTTGTTTGGACTCTGGGGAGAGAAGGGGCTTGTGAGAAAGGATCCAGGGGTGTTCAGGCTAAGTGGGTCCTCCAGGTGACTTCCTTCACAGAAGCAGCAAGGAAGGAAAGTGACAGTATCGGGCAATCAGAGCAGCGGTATTTCCTACACCCACCTCCAGACTCGCCCCAAGCTGGCCTTGAAATCACTATGTAACCGATATCATACCCACTGTCCAGGTTACCAGCCACCGGGAAAGTCTCCTCCCACAGGAAGTGAGCATGAGACCAAGATCGATGACCAGAACATTTTATTCACCCTCTCCCATCCAACAGCCCCCAAAGGGTCTTGCATCAAAAAACAGGACAAAGCTGGATCAGTGGTGACAGCCAGTGGTTACATCTACTCAGGAGGCCAAGGCAGTTAGAGCATACATCCTCGGAGTTCAAAGCCACCCCTGGACATCACCGCCCGATCCTCGTCTCCGAGAATAAAAGTGGAGTACTTGCAGGGTCCTACCAGGGAAATCAGGACCCCGTGCTCCCGCCAAAGGACAGCCTAGCATACACCCCAAGGGCAAGGCCAAGTCGAGTCTCCAGTAAGCCCCAGCCTATTTAAAAGGACAAAATGCAAGTTTGTCATGTCATGTCTGTCAAGCCAGCACTGGGGAGGAGGGGGCAGGACAGTTGAGGCAGTAGGCAAGCGACTTATTCCGGTTCCCACTATGTGAACAGAGAACAAGACTGAGAGAAGGGGGCTTCCCGGCCTCAGGTGGATATGCCAGCATCCATCACCCGGAGTTTTGGACATCCTCCTGATCTCCCGGATCTGCTCCGGAGGGTACTGGAGGAGGGTCCTGCCGATGCAGGGCCAGGATCCGGAGGTCAGGGCTCCCCCATGCTGTCCTGGGCAGCGGCTGCTGTGTGGTCAAGGGGTCTGAAACCAGAGCCCCCCACACGGGGGAGGGGCGGCTCCATTCGAGTCGGAGAGACGCGACTAGGACCGGCGGAGATTGGGGAAAAAGGGTCCCCGAACCCAGGCCCTTCCGGTCGGGCCGCTCCTGCCGGGACTTGCTGAGATCGGGAAAAGTTACTCACCAAGTAGTCACGCGCCTCGGAGCGGCGGCGCAGAGCAGGGGATCAGGGCCGCGCGCGATGGGGCTCCTGCCAGAAGCCCCGCGCCGGAATCCCACTTGGGACCGATCCCCACCCGCGCCGGGACAGCCCGTGCGCCCCAACTCCTGCAGCCGTCGACCTACAAGTTTGTAAGCAGCAGAGCGTCCATCACCCAGACCCGGGGCTGGGGGACCCGGTGCAGCTGCGCCCCGCGTCCCAGGACCCCAGCCTGCACCCCACCCTTCAGCCTGCACCCCTCAGCACCCCGGCCCCGTCGCACAGTCCGCAACTTTGGAAACGGTCTGCGCTCCGGAGGCCTCTACGCCCCCCGCGCCCCGATCGTGCCTCGGGAGCTGGGGTCCCCCAGTCAGTCCGGCTCACCCAGAGTCGCGGCCACCGCTGCCTAAAGCCCGCTCCCTCCGCGCGCCCCGCGCCACCCGCGCCTTTGTCTGCGCCGCCTCCGGTCCCATCGCGGCCAGTCCCCGCGCCGCCCCCCTCTGCCCAGCGCCCCCTGCCGGCCAGCGTCTGAGGGCGGGAGGAGGGAGGGGGCCGGAGAAGGAAGAAGCGGTGATGCGAGGCGGGGGACGGGGTCGGGAATGGAAGGCAAGGTGGGCGGACTGCAGGGCAGAGGAGAAGGGACGGGCCAGGAGGGCTAAGGCGGGTAGGGGGCAGAGGGGGGAGCCCGGAGACTGGAACCGAGCAGAAAGCCCCGCGGGAGGGCCGGCTTTGAGGAGCGGGAGGGGCCGTGAAGTCCGGGGTTGGAGCTGAAGGGGTTGGAGGCAGGGGCCGAAGATAAGGCGGAGCTTCTGTGTAGAGGGGAGGAGCCTATAAGGGCAGGGGAGAGGCAGAAGGTGGCAGGGGTGGAGAAAGGCGTGGTGGGGTAGGGGCACGAGACAGCCTTTCCGGAAGGACCGAGGGGCTGGGCCCACGGTGATGATGGGCTGAGGCTGAGAAGACGGTGTGTGTGTGTGTGTGTGTGTGTGTGTGTGTGTGTGTGTGTGTGTGTGTGTGTGTGTGTGTCTGTGTGTCTGTGTGCGTGTGTGTGTCTGTGTGCATGTCTGTGTCTGTGTCTGTGTCTGTGTGCACGCGTGTGCGTGTGTGCGCGCCTGCATGCATGTGTGTGTGTGTGCGCGCGCGTGCGTGCGTGCGTGCGTGCGTGCGTGTGTGCGTGCGTGTGTGTGTGTGTGTGTGTGTGTGTGTGTATCGGGCCAGGGTGTATGGACAGAAGCGGACACCCTGGATGAGCCGGAGACCCAGGATAGTGAGAGACACAGGAAATGACCCCTTGCCTCTTGCCAGGGGTGGCCCTGGAACCTTCAGGTGGCTTCTTGGCCAACTGGGGTCTGGCTGCTGATGCTGTAGGGCTGGGAGATGAGGCTGAGGAGTAAAGTGTGTGGCTGCTCGTAAGGCTGTATACAGTAGGTGCTCAATGGGTATTGCCAGAGTCTGAAAGCAGGTTCTAGACCTAGCTGGACAGATTGTGTCATTGTGACATCCCAGCACCCTGGGGCTGAGATCAGACTGCGTCGCACAGTGAGACCTTGTCCCCCAAAACGGGAAGAAATAAAAATTTCTTGAACCCTCAGCGACTGAGGCAGGGAAACAGCTTGAGTCCTGCTCCCCAATGCAGGTAGTGGTGGGGCTGCAACTGAGTGAGGAGAGCCCCGTAGTGGCACCTTTAACCCCAGCTCTGGAGAGGAACAGTCAGGCAGAACTCTGAGTTCTGGACTCTCCTGGGTTGCATAGTGACTTTCAAAAAAGAAAAAATGCTGAGAGTAGCTGGGTTATTAATTGTTTCAGAGTCTCAGGATCCAAGTGGTGGGAACATTAGTGTCTCCTTCCCAGGGATGGCTGCAGCTGTCATCTCCCCTGCCACTCAGCCTGGGAGCCTGTCTGCCCACAGCAGCCAGCCAAGGATCCTTATCTGCCTGTAGGGTCCCTAGCCCCATGAAGGTCCCCTTTGCAAATTCCTTTCTGCTGTTTTCTAGAAAATTCTACAAGGGCCCCAGTGCTGTGGGTTCAGTGCTGTCAGCCCTGGAGCTCCCCATGTGAGACAATGCTTCTTCCTAAGTCCTAGCAGGCAACCCTGCTCCTTCCAGCAGGCACCAAGCAGGGGCTGGCTGTCAGTGGTCACATTCTCTGGCCAGGAGGTGACTTTCTCTCTGTGTCCTCCCAGGAACGCCTTCTGCAAGGGCATCTCTCGCTCTCTGCCCTTCCAGGCTGTGTGGTACCTCCTCCCTAAAGTCTCTGACAGACCGAACAAGGAGCACATGGCCCGCAGGCCACTGGTGCTTGGATATATTTAGTGTCTATGGACATATTTCCATTCACTTCTGAGTCACAGGCAGGTGTGGGGCCCCTACTCAGCCCATCCCCCTTGACAGAGCAAGAATTCCCAGCTGGGGAGAACAGGGTCTTCTAGCTGCACTGACTTTGAGAGGCATATGTACAGGCAAAGTATTTGGCTTCGTTCTCAGTCCTGGAACCACAAATGTGAACACTGTCAAAAAAAAAAAAAAAAAAAAAAAAAAAAAAATACCGTCTGCTATGTTCAGAGTGACTTTTTCCTTATTACCAATGACATTTTTTTTTTAAGCATCTGAGCTTAGGGCAGCAGGCTGGAAGTCCCTTGTGGTCTATCAGGCACTGACTGGCCACAGAGCCCAGACATGTGGTTATTCGGCAGAGGGGGTGGGGCACAGTGGCCAAGGGCCCAGGCTGACTTTGTGCTGTGTGTGGGCACAGGAGCGAATTCAGAAGTGGAGAGTTCTCCTGAAACCAGGTGTGCCTGTCTTCTGAGAAAGAAGATGGAGATAGGAGCTCAAGGTCATTCTGAGCTACAATGTGAGTTCAAACCCGGCCTGAGATACATGAGATACCACTACTCAAAAACAAACAGAGATGGATATTCAGGAGGCAGAAGCAGGTGGATCTCTGTTTATTCAAGTACTTGTCTACACAGCAAGTTCCAGACCTTCAAAGAGAACATGTCTCAAAAAACAAACAAAAGGCGCATTGATCTCAGCACTCGGGAGGCAGAGGCAGGCGGATCTCTGTGAGTTCGAGGCCAGCCTGGTCTACAGAGGGAGTTCCAGGACAGGCTCCAAAGCCACAGAGAAACCCTGTCTCGAAAAACAACCAACCGACCAACCAAACTAAGAAGGTCTCAGCTGGGGCTAGCATGGGGCTAGGCTGGAGCACACCCTGGGTTGACTTCTTTCACGTGGCAAGTTAGTCTTTTTCACCTGGACGATGGGCTGAGGCAAGCCGAGGGGCGGCAGGGCCCCAATAGCTCCCACAGCCCTTCTGTCCCCTGAGTGGTAAGTAAGAGGCTGCAGGGACCCCTAAGAACTTTCTTCCAAGGATCGCTCAGCTGTCCTCGCCCCACCGAGTGTGGCTTCTGTCCCTGAGGCTGAGCAACCGTGAAGGGACGAGCCTTATGTCCACAGGAGGGACCAAGCAGATGCCAGGTCAGGTCACTGAGCGCCAGAGAGGCTGCATGTGAGCAATGGCTGTCAATCAGGCACTCTAAGCTTAGCTGTGTCTACCCCAGCTGCTGGACCAGAGCAAAACCGTCTCTGGGGGCTGAGTCCCTCTCTCCCGAGCTCCCATCCAGCCTCCAGGACAGGCTTTGGTGACCTTAGAGCCATTTAAAGGTTGGTTAGTCACTGTTCCCTCTTACAAGGCTTTGTCCCAAAGCCCCCTTTCCAGGTCTCTTGCTCCAAGACTTGCTCTGTACACCAGGCTGGCCATGAATTCAGAAAGCTAAGTGCTTCTGCCTCCTGAGTGCTGAGATTAAAGGTGTGCACCACTACTGCCTGGTCATAATTAAATTTTTAAATTAAAAAAATTATTATCTAGGAGGCAGTGGCTCATGCCTTTAATTTCAGCACCGGGGAGGCAAAGGCAGAGGCGGGTGGATTTCTGTGAGTTTGAGGCCAGCCTGGTCTACAGAGTTCCAGAACAGTCGGAACTTGACTCCCGCAGTCTGGGCGTAGAACAATAATAAGAACACAGGGTGGGGGCAAGAGGAAGGTGGGGCAGCAGGGAGCTCAGGGGCCTCGCACAAGGGGCCAGAGGGAGCAGAAGTGGCCCTGCTGTGCAGCGGAGCTGGAGGAGATGGCTCTGAGACCTGGATGGCAGTGCGTTCCCACAGATCTAATTACCCTCATTTGCCACGTGTGCTAATTGTCTCCCGAGTGCCAGGTGGCCGGGTGGGGCCGGCCCATTTTCAGGAGGTAGGTCGAAGGATTATTTTTGGCTAATACGTCCTTGTAGGCTCCGCCATCCACGCCTATGAAGGGCAGAAAATGGGCCAGAGAAATTTCGGCCACGTTGGGAGGAACTGTGGGGATGTATTGGAGCAGGAATGGGAGGAGGGGCTGGGGAAGGAGAACCAAGGGTCTTTGGTACCTAGGCAAGGCAACCTCAGAATCGAGGGGTCAACCAGCTTCATTGAGTGGGGGACCTGAAAGAAAACATCAAGTGTGGCTTTATTCATGCCCCTCATCCTAGCACTCCTGAGGCCAAGGCAGGGGATTACGGAGAATTCAGGGCCAGTCTGAGCTACATAGAGAGACCCTGTCTCAGGAAAATAAATAAATGGACACAAAATTACAACAAACCTAAAACGTGACATTGCCTCGCAGGACACTTTGGAAAGGGGAAGAGTCTCAGATGGACCTGGGTTCGAATCCTGACTCATAGGTGGCTCTGCATGACCATCCATGGTGTCTAAAATTGTCGCTTTGAGAGATTGAATAGGAGCAGAATGAGACGAGGCACGTGCAAAGGCCCTGAGGTTGGGAAGGACTGGTTTTACTAGAAGAACAACGTGGAAGCTGAGGTGGCCAGAGAACCATGAGGTGGGGTGAACTCTGATGCGACGTTGCAGGAGCTGAGCAGGGCCTTGGGGGATATGAGGAGGTGGGTTTGTTCTGCGGGTCCCAGGGAGCCAGAGAAAGAGGAGATGTTACTGCAAGCGAGGCAGGATTCCAAGTCTGCGTGCAAAGAATGAGAACAGACCCTGCCTTTCCCGCAGCCTCGGTTTCCCCATTCTGGGCAGAGTTCCCCTGACGCACAGAGGCTGCACTTGGCTGGAAACCCGGGCTGCTGGCCCTGCCTCGGCTCTCGCCTGCCCACCCTACCCCCACCGCCCACGACCCTTCTGCAGAGCAGCTGTGGGAACAGCGGCTTGGAGGGTTCTGGGGGCTGCGTTCCTTTGCGTGACAGCCCACGCTCCAGCAGCCTGGTGACTCAGCCATGCAGCCTCCTGCTGCAGTCTACAGAGCGAGGCCAGCCCAGCTCCTCTCGGCCCCCAAGCAGGGCTGGTGACCCGCAGCCTTCAGGGGCTTCCCCAGAGCAGCCCCTCCAAGCGGACCCCTCTTCCAGGGCTCCTGTTCCAGAACTTTCCAAGGTTCCCGGGGCCTCAAAGAGGTCGAGCTGTTTGCCTGTGGTCCAAGCAAGAGTAGAAGGCCACCCTGAGTCCACCGAGTGTCCCCAGGCCCCAGAGCCCGACCTTCAGCCACCTCGCCTGACCATTTGTTGTTGTGGTTGGTTTTCATTGTTTCTAAAAGATTTTAAAATATTTATTGGATTTGAGGGTAGTGTGTGCACTGTTGACAGGCACAGGGTCTGTGAAGGGCAGAGGACAATGGACACGGGGTCAGTTCTCTCTGTCCACCGTGTGGGTTCGAGAATTCAGGCTTAGCAGCAGCGCCTCTATCGCTGGACACCTCCCTAGCTCCGAGGGCTGGTATTTGTTAAAATCTCAGTTTGCAGACCAGGCCGCCTGCAACTTATGAGCCTCCTGTCTCAGTCGCTCAGGACTGACAGCGTATGTCACCAGGCATGGCTGAGTTGTTTTTGTTTGTTTGTTTTGTTTTGTTTTGTCAAGTCAGTGTTTCTCTGTATTGCTTTGGAGCCTTTGCTGGCACTCCCTCTGTAGAATAGGCTGGCCTTGAACTCACAGAGATCCACCTGCCTCTGCCTCCTAGGCACGCACCACCACGAGGCTTCAAGCTGATTTCTAAGGCAGAAAGAGGAGGAGAAAAATGGAGTAGAGGGAAAGGAAGAAGTGGGGGGAGAAGAGAAGTGTGTGTGTGTGTGTGTGTGTGTGTGTGTCTGTATAGTGTGTGTGTGTGTGTGTGTGTGTGTGTGTCTGTATAGTGTGTGTGTGGTGTGTGAGTATGGTGTATGTGTGTGGTGTGTGTGTCTGTGTGTGTGTGGTGAATTAGTGTGTGTATGGTGTGTGTGTCTCTGTGGTGTGTGTGTATGATGTGTGTGTGTGTGTGTGTATGGTGTATGTGTGTGTCTCTGTGGTGTGTGTGTGTGTCTGTGTGGTGTGTGTGTATGATGTGTGTGTGTGTGGTGTATTAGTGTGTGTATGGTGTGTGTGTCTCTGTGGTGTGTGTGTATGATATGTGTGTTTGTCTGTGTGGTGTGGCATGTGTGTCTGTGTGGTATGTATGGTGTATGAGTGTGTGTATGATGTATATATGTGTGTGGTGTGTCTGTATGGTGTGTGTGTGTCTGTATAGTGTGTGTGTGTGGTGTGTGTGTATGGTGTATGTGTGTGTCTCTGTGGTGTGTGTGTGTCTGTGTGGTGTGTGTGTATGATGTGTGTGTGTGTGTGGTGTATTAGTGTATGTCTGTGTGATATGTATGGTGTATGAGTGTGTGTATGATGTATATGTGTGTGTGGTGTGTCTGTATGGTGTGTGTGTGTCTATATAGTGTATCTGTGTGGTGTGTGTGTATGATGTGTGTGTGTGGTGTATTAGTGTGTGTGTGGTGTGTGTGTGTGTATGTGTGTGGTGTATTAGTGTGTGTATGGTGTGTGGTGTGTGGTGTGTGTGTGTGTGTGTGGTGTATTAGTGTGTGTATGGTGTGTGGTGTGTGTGTGTGTGTGTGTGGTGTATTAGTGTGTGTATGGTGTGTGTGTGTGGTGTGTGTGTATGTGTGTGGTGTATTAGTGTGTGTATGGTGTGTGGTGTGTGTGTGTGTGTGTGTGTGTGTGTGTGTGTGTGGTGTATTAGTGTGTGTATGGTGTGTGTGTGGTGTGTGTGTGTATGGTGTATGAGTGTGTGTATGGTATATATGCATGTGTGTGGTGTGCAGGTAAGGTGGGAGCTGCTCAGGCACAGGAGCTGAGGACGTTTGCTCAGCAGAGCAGAGTGAGTGCCAGGCCCATATGGATCCAGAGGCCCTGGGGGAGCCTTGAAGACACTGGCCCTGCCTGAGGGCAACCTTTCCATGGTCAGAGCAGAACCCTGTGTCAGCCACACAGCACGTGCCTGAGGAAGTTGTATCATATCCCTTTCCTGGGAGGTTGTTTGGAGACAGGGCTCATGTAGCCCAGGCTGGCCCTGAATTATCCCCCTGAGCCCGGCATCCCTTAGCAGAGCAAAGGGCCCACCACACCCCACTTCCCTCCTCCTTTGTCTCCATAGCTGGGGATGGACAGCCTATGGATTGGACATGAGGGCTGACCCTTAGTGCTTGCTTCTTCACGGATGAGCCCTGGAGCTCACTTCCCTCCCACTCGGGGAAGGAAGCCCATCCCTGGAGCCCTCTTCCTGTCCTCTGCCTTCCTCTATCCAAGGGGCCCTTGGGTCTTATCATTCAGTCCCAGCCACAGTCGCAGGAAAAACACCTGTTTCCGGGAGAAGAGGCAGCACTCTAGACTGAGGGTGCCAGTTCCTGCGTGGAAGCAGCGGGACACTGGGAAGGAGAGAATGATTCCCACTTTAGGTGCCTACTGTTTGCACAAGGAAATACCCATGTCTCCAGGTGCCTGGTTTGACTGGTGGGGCAGCCGGATCTTCCCAGGAAGGGCTGCCACTGGACCTTGGGTTTGGTGATAATACTCAAGTGGTGTTCCCTCCAACACCAAACAGAAAAGAATATTTATAGTAAATTGCCATCCAGGCAGTAACAGAGCACATCTTTAGTCCCAGCACTCTGGCTGCAGAAGCTGGCAGATCTCTTGAGTTTGTGGCCAACTTGGTTTACAGAGCAAATTCTGGGACATCCAGGGCTACAGAGAAAACCAAAGACCGAAAACCAAAAACCAAAGACCAAACCAAAATAAAACAAGAGTAAATTGCCATCCAAATACTAAAAACTAAGTTCAGAAACCTGCCATAAGGTCGAGCTTCTGCCCCAGCTGGGGAAACTGAGGCTGGGTGTGGGGTGTAGGCCTGGCCCAGCAGCAAAGGGACCCATGGGGACCTCCAGGTCTCAGGCTGGTAGACAGTGTTAGGGCTTAATCCTGTCATATCCTGAAGACCCCAGAAATTAGGGTTTCAGCAGTTAAGAGCAGGGGCTGTTCCTGAAGAGCAGCTGAGCTCAGATTCCACTACCCACAGGCAGCTTCCAACCATCCTAGCTCCAGTTCCAGGGAGATCCAACGCCCCCTCATGGTTGCTGTGGGCACTGTATGCACGTGCTGTACAGATATACATGCCAATAAAACACACACACACACTAAAAATAAAGGGAAAAAACAAGGTGGAAAGTGATTGATTGATGAAGACCTCAGTACACACCTACGCACACCTGTAAACTTAAAAATTCAAAATTAGGAGAGGTTGCATGGTCTGTTAGGGAAGGAATGCAAACAGGAAGTGGGTATAACTCGGAGGAGGGCATGGACACTGGGGTGGCACTGGAGCCGAGAGAGGCAGAGGAAAAACCAGGCACACAGGAACCAAGCCCTCCCTAGGAGGGCTCACCGTAAAGGTCCTGATGCAGGAGGTCGCTTCCTGTGCTCAAGAGTAATGAGCAGCGAGAGTTCGAGCCCAGATGAGGTAGGCATGGTGCTGGAGCAGTCGCTGAGAGCTTATACCAATTCCTTGCTGGCAAGTTGGAGGTAACAGTTGGGGAGATCGGGCCTGGCCTAGGCTTTTGAAACCCCAAAGCCCACCCCAGGGACACCCTCCTCCAACAAACCATGCCTCCTAATCCTTCCCAAACAGTTCCACCAACTGGAGAGGAAGCATTCAAATATGTGAGCCTATGGGGGCCATTCTCATTAAAAAAAAAAAAAAAAACACCACACCCTCCAAATTCACCTGCAGCTTCCAGAACAGCGCCAGCAGCCCGGCTTCAGGCAGCAAACCCAGGCCCCTGACCACCATGACTGTAGATGCTTTCTTTTATAAGTTGCTGTGGCCACGGTGTCTCTTCATAACAATAGGACAGTAACTAAGGCAGATGGGCTTGAAAGTTTTGGAAGGTTTCTTGCAGCTGCTACAAGGAGAAGGTAGCCTGTGTCGTCAGGGTTGGCAAGAGTGAGCTGGAGCAGTATTTGGGGAGAGAGATGGCTTGTTGGAGGGCAGGTATGGGAAGCTGGTCAAGTGGAAGAATGTTCTAGAGAACTGGATTTTCTGAGTGCTGATCTGGAAGATTTGAGGGATGGGACCAGTTAGCGTGTGGTCCGGGAACTTGGCTGCACTCCACAGCCCAGCTGTCTCCTCTCTCTGGAACATTCCAGCTGGACAAACTGCTTATATCCCGTGCCACAGTGCCAACTCGGGTAAGGACAGCCATGCTCAGTTTTGATGACTAAGCCTTGAGGGGCCATGGGGGCCTGGAGAGTCATGACCCCATGGGCTGAGCTGTGAGGACAGGGGCTGAACCCTGTGATGAAAGGTTCTAGAAAGAGGCTGCACCTACGCACACCTTTAATCCCAACACTCGAGAGGCAGAGGCAGACAGATCTCCGTGAGTTCAAGGCCAGCCTGGTCTACAGAGGCTGCACCTGTCACCTTCTGCAAGACTGGAGAACTCACTGGAACTTTCAGTGTCCAATCGTAGCTTACCTTACCTTTAGCCCCATGAGCCATTAATTTTCAGGGAACCCTTTGGAGTGAAATAACTCAGCAGGCCACTGGCCCACTGCAAAGGTCCCAGCATCAGATTTCCCACAGCTGTGACCCACCTGCTGGGGGTTTCCACCAGTGTATTTGAAAAGTATGCTGATGATTGATTTTCCTTGTCCCGTTACTATAAATACTTTGCCACTGTCACCACATTGGATGTGAAATTTAGGGTGATCTGTGTTCCTGGGTCATGGGCACACATTTAGCTTCAGAACAAACTCTTCTTATTCCCTTTGAGGTGGGACTTGTCTTTTTGTGTTAACAAATCCTGGCTGTTTCAAGCTGGGCATTGGTGGCACACACCTTTAATCCCAACACTCCGGAGGCAGAAGCAGGAGGATCTCTGTGATCCTCCTGGTCTAGAGAGCTAGCTCTAGGACCGGCTGCAAAGCCACAGAGAAACCCGGTCTTGAAAAAACAAACAAAAAAATCCGGGCTGTTTCTGACTCACTGTGTGAATAGGGACACCACCTGGGTCCCAGTGACCTGGATTGGGCCCCTACCTCCTCCTGTACACATGCCACCCATTCAGGGTGCTTCCCTGACACAGCAGGAGTTTCAGAACACTACCCTTCTTTTCTGGCCAGGGTTTCATGCCATCCAGGCTGGCCTCCAACTCACTATGGGAGCCAGGTATGGTGGATTGAATAACATCTCCACAGGGTTATGCAGTATTTGAAAGGGTTAAAAGGATTAGGAGGCGTGGTCTCGTTGGAAGAAGTGTGTCAGTGGGGGTGGGCTTTGAGGTTTCAAAAGCCCACACCAGGTCCAGAGCCTCCCCCCCCACCTCTCTGCCTATGGCTCGAATGCCATGTGCACCACCATGTAGGCAACAGGAAGTGGTTTGTCTCACTCAGTGAAGCTTGAGCATATACAGCATCCTCAAGCCCACCCCCACAACCACACACTTTCTTCAACAAGGCCACAGCTCCTAACGGTGCCACTCCCTTTTGGGACCATTTACTTTCAAACCACACAGCAAGTCCACGAGTCCACTCACAGCCAACCCCCAAAGACCTTGAGCCGGGAACCCTGGTTAGGCTCCGTCGACACTATGAAACTGAACGAAGCCAGCTGGACTCTGGTCTGGGAGACACAGGGAGAAGATGAAGGTTGGGTTCCACCCCTGAAGCAAGAGCCTCCAGCAGAAGTAGCAAACCCCATTCAGAGCCTTCCTGAAGTGCCAGCTCCTCTTCAGGCACTGGATTGGGCTGAGTGTGGCTGAGCCTGAGGCAGGGCCTCTGTGTACCCACCTGGCATCGGCATCCAAACGGCTCTCTGAATCCAAACGACTCCTATTCACCCTTCAACAGTCAGTGTAATTATCCCCTTCTGAGAGCCTCTGCATCCACAGGCCTGGGCTGTCTGTTGGCTCAGGACTGTGTGGTTCTCCAAGAGCCTGAACACACAGAGGGCCAGGCTTCTTGCAGCACCCTCTGCCTGTTCATGGCTGGCTCACTCCTTCGCTCACTCGCTCACTCATGCTAACCCCCCAGCTCCTGGGTGTTCTAGGCCAGTACTTCTCAACCTGTGGGTCGTGACCCCAACCATTGGAAAACACAGATATTCATACTACGATTTCTAACAGTAGCAAAATTACAGTTAATACAGTTAATTACAGTAAAATAATTTTACAGTTGGGGGGGTCACTACAACATAAGGAGCTGTATTAAAGGGTCAGAGCATTAGGAGGGTTGAGAACCACTGTTCTAGGCTGTCTAGAGAGGGTTTTAAGTCCTGGGAGGATTCTGCAGGGTCCATGCAAATGCTGTGCCATGTTCTAAGTTGTAAAAGGGACCTAAGCATGGTGGATTTTTCATTCCATCACTTGGGAGGTGGAAACAGGAGGGTCAAGAATTCAAGGGCAACCTCAGCTACTCACCGAATCTGAGGCCATCTGGGGACACATGCGACCCTGTCTCTAAAACAAACTTACACTAAAATAAAGAACACTTTGAAGGAGTGTTATCATTGGAGTTTACTCCTAAGTTTTCATCTGCTCACCCATGGGACAAAGGGTGCCATTTTAAGGGTGTGCAGGCCACTGCACAGGAAGGGGACAGATGTCACATGCTCCATTCTACATGACTGGGTAACTATTTGGCTAGGTATGTGTCTCAGAGATATAAAGTCTCCAGACATATAATCTCATGTATGCTCAAGTTCACAGCAGCACTGCTGGAAACCAGCAGTCTGATGACCCCGCCCCCTAACAATGGGCAGGGTGCTCATGGCCATGTCATAGCTACATCAGACCCATTAACTGGCTGCCTAGGGGACTCGGTTTCCCTTTTAATGCAAGTGTGCCCCCTCTTTCTTTTCCTTCCTCTCTCTCTCTCTCCTGCTTTCAGTTGGCTATCAGGTAACCCCCTTTCTTCTCTTCCCCTCTCTCCTCTTCTGTTTCTGGTGCCTCTATGTCTCTTCCCTTCTCACTCACTCCCCTTTCTAAATAAACTCCTCATTTAAGCTCTGTCTGCCTGGCGTGTTATTCCCTCCGTCTCGGTCACCCTCACCTGCTATGCTCTCCCACGTGGTCCCTTACCTTGGGACCCCACTCACTTGGGACTCTCACCTGGGACCATCACCCCCACCCCCTTCTCCAGCTTTTATTCTTATAACTGTAGCAAAAAACCAATAAGCACAGTACACAGCAGTCAAGAGGATTGAAGTGTTCAAACATCTGTCAAGATGGATACAAACTGTTGTCCATCCATAAAGTAGAAAATTACTCACCCAAGAACAGGAATGGAGTTCCAACAAAAGATACAATGTGGGCGAATGGGCGAACATGACACTGTCACAGCAGCCAGACACAAAAGTCTCCGTGGTGTGTGATCTCATCAGCACCCATGCCCAGAACATGGTGGTCCAGGGATAGGATGTGTCATGTTAGTGTCTGCCAGGGGTTGGGAAGGTGTGGGAGAGACTGCTGCTTGGGTGGGGCTGCTCTTGGGGATGGAAATGGGCTGACATTGTGGTACAGATGCTTTCCTGGGACTTGGGAAGCTTTCGATGTTCTCCATGGATCTGTATTTGCGTGCACGTGAAAGCCAGAGAATAGCCTCAGAAGCTGCCCACCTTCTTTTTGGGGCAGCATCTCTTGCTCGATCTGGGGCTCAGGGATTAGGCTAGATTAGTAGGGCAGCAATCCCAAGGGGTGTATCTGCCTGTATGCTCCTTCCAGGCGCTGGGATTACAAGTGTGCACCATCGGCTTTGAACTCAGACTCTGATGTGCACACAACACTTCACTAGGCTCTCTCCAGCCCATAAACTTGTTTTGGGGCAGGGTCTTCTTCATTATGCAGCCCTGGGATTTTATATGTAGACCAGGCTGGCCTTGAACTCACACAGATCTGCCTGCCTCTGCCTTCCATGTGCTGGGATTAAAGCCACGGACAGATGGCTGGATATTTTACTGAGGTCCCACTGAAAACCAGGTACACACATGAGCACAGTTATAATCAGAGCTACCCAGAGATGATCAAATGCTGTGGAATAGCCCTTCTGTACACACTGTAAATTATGCTGTGGTTGATTTGATAAAGAAGCTGACTGGCCAATAGTTAGACAGAATAAGGTTGGACAGGAGAACCAGACAAGGGACACCAGGAAGAGGGACAGAGTCAGAGGAGTCACCAGCAAGACACAGAGGAAACAGGAGATGCAAGATGAGAGGTAACACCACATGGCAGAATGTGGATTAATATAAAATGCAAGAGATAGTAATAAGCCTGAGCTATAAGATGAGTGTTCATAGTTAATACTGAGAGTCTGTATCAGCTATTTGGGAATTGACAGGCGTGAAAGAAAAGTCCAGCCACAATCCAGGCTGGTGAGATGGTTCA
Source organism: Cricetiscus sungorus (assembly GCA_030556225.1). Taxonomy (NCBI): domain Eukaryota; kingdom Metazoa; phylum Chordata; class Mammalia; order Rodentia; family Cricetidae; genus Cricetiscus; species Cricetiscus sungorus. The sequence goes on from JANBXA010000031.1 coordinate 34,581,762, forward strand.
TCGTGTAAAGGTGCTTGCTGCCAAGCCTGGAGACCTGGGTTTGATGCCTGGGAGTCACATGTAGGAGGAGAGTGGTCGTCCTCTAAGTTATCATCTGACCCCAAGACACATGACTACCCCCTCAAGACACTTGGTACCAAGAGACCCTTCTTTCTTGCCACAAAGTTGACAGGCAAGGCATTTGTGTGCACATGTGAAGGAAGAGTGTGTGGGTGAAGGATTTTGAATGATGAATGTATGTTTGCTAAGTCAGAAATTCCCTGACTCTGACCTCAGTAAATCTATAGAATTAAGTAAGCCTAATTTTCAAAATGAACAGGCTGCTCCTATTTGGGTACTTGGAGCCAGTCTGAAGGACATGGGACTCATGAGGTTAACTCTTGCCTGAAGCTGTTTATGCTCAGGATAAGACTATGAGAACAGTCTCCTCTGGCATAGGAAAAAGGGGGATGCAGGCAGCATCCTTGGGGCTGTGTTCAGGCCCACCATCTCTGAGGCTCCAGCTGGGCTTGAACTCCGGATCCTCTTGCCTACACCTTCAGAGTGCTGGGATGACAGTGTGCAAACTATGCTCAAATTAAAAATAGCAAATTTCAAGCCATCTTTAATCCTAGCACTCAGAGGCAGAGGCAGGAGGATTTCTGTGAATTTGAGGCCAGCCTGGTCTTCAAAGAGAGTTCCAGGAAAGTTTCCAAACCTACAAAGAAACCCTGTCTCAAACAAACAAACAAACAAACAAACAAAAAAGCAAATTAATATCTTCTGAATCTTTTGTTGTTGTTGTTGTTGCTGTTCATTTGTTTTTCCAGACAGGGTTTCTTTGTGGAGCTCTGGCTGTCCTGGAACTCACCCTGTAGAGAACCACCTGTCTCTGCCTCCTGAGTGCTGGGATTAAAAGAGTGTGCCACCACTACCTGGCATCTTCCGAGTCTTACACAAACACACATTGTGCGAAGCGCTGCAGAGAGTCCAGAGGGTCAGCGTATCTGCTGCTCTTGCAGAGGACCAGAGAGAGCTTGGTTCCCAGCACCCACAGCAACTTGTCACTCAACTCTAGGGGATGTGACACTCCTGTGGCCTCTAAGGGCACCCCTCCACTCCCACCACAGACAGTGGAAAAATCTGACTCAGGTTGAGTTTCTAGCTGATTGTCAAGCACCACCCCACCCCCCACCTCACCCCTGACACACAGATAAACAAAAACAACACACAAAGCTCTTGTTCCACGCTGTCCGGAAGCCCAGTGTCGTCCCATTTGGAAGCTGCCCCCATTCTTGGTCCCCGACCCTTTTAAAATCACCGTTCACTGGGGACCACGTGTTCAACCTACAAGTGTGTGTGGGACAGTTCAGGCCAAATTTTTCTCTGGTGCTGGGAAACCCAGCGGTAAGAGAACCGGCTGATCATGCAGAGGGCCGTATCTGAGCCCACAGCCACCTGTAACTCCAGCTCCAGGGGATCCGACACCTCTTCTCTGCCCTCCTTGGGCACTTACACTCTCCCCACACAAAGACACAAATATATTTTAAAAATATCTTTAAAAAGCCCTCTCAGGAAGAAACTCATGCTTATTATTCCTGACAGCCACCATTATTTTCAGCACAGGACGGCACTCTTCACCTTCCATGCTGAGGGTACAGAATACAGCCGCTTCTCAGTGGACCACAGCAGCTTCCCAAAGAACAGCTAGCTTCCTGTTTGCCTTCATCCCTGGTTCTTTTGGGAGCTGCGCGGGCGGGCACTTCCCTTCCGTCATGGTCTAGGCTGGGGAGAGAATGGCACCTCCGCATCCCACAAGAGGACCCTGCTCTTCCTCAGTGTACGTCTTTGGTGGTGGTGCACACCCGCCATCCCAGCGGAGGCGGGGTTAGGGTTCAAAGTGTGCGCATACAGGAGCTGCTCACGCCCTCCATGGGTAGTGTTTCCCGTTTGTGTGAGAGACCTCGCCCTGCCCCCCAAGCCATCCAATCAGAGACCTAGTCCCAGGATATGGATGTGCTAATCGACCCGGAACTCCTTGGTTAAAACCATTCCAAGGCCAAGTATCTCAGCCTTGTTTCCTAGACCCCTGCTTAGTGTCGTCTTACTAGGCAAGGGGCAAATCAGCAAATCCTACAGAACCATAGGAGGAGGGCTCAACCCCATCTGAGCCCAAGCCTTGGAAAGAACTTGTTTGGGATTGTCCTCCTACTTCTCTCCACTTCTTTGGGAGGGGGGTGGGAGTGGGGGAAGAATATCAGTGTGTAGCCCAGGCTGAATGATGTGTGCGACCACCCAACTTCCCAGAGTTGGAGTGTCACAGGGCTAGCCGACCTTCTGGCCTCATGTGATCACCTTGCCTCAGCCTGCTCCTTTCTATAGCTTGCTTCCCTTCCCCTCGGCCCCGCTCTGGGTCTTCTTTGCCCATCTCTTCTCTTCCCTCTCTCCTCTCATTGTCCAGTTCCTTCGCTGGACTACTCTCTTATTTATAGACTACTCTCTCTTGCTCTGGACTCGTAGGTGCCTCTGGCTGCACACTGCTTAGACCAGAGTGGTTATGTCCTCACTTTAAACTTGATATAAATACAATGATAATATTGGGGGCGGGGGCATCTGCCAGGCTGAGGCAGGAGGATCAGATTCCAGGCAGCCTGGGTTTGAGAGCTCCATTTCATACCAATCAAAGGCAGGAGCTGGGTATGTGGGGAGAGCTGGCAGAGAGTGAACCCTGGCAAGGTGGCTGGGGTGCAGGGACCTCACTGTCCCCACTTCATTTTCACACCCAGAAGGTTCTGTCCTCTGGGCCAGGAGGTAAACCCACCCTGACCCAGATGCATGGCTGCCTGCTGTCATGACGATAGGGAATATGCTCTGAAGAACCGAGGGACCCCGCTCTTCCTCCTAGATCAGCTTCCCTGCCTGTGAATGTAGTCAACAGCTGGCAGGGCAGTAGACCCCGAGGTGGGGGAGGGACAGTGACCACAGTGACCAGGAGTCCAGGCCTGGGTCACTCCATAACCTTGGTCAGTCTCTCCACTGGCAAACAGTGTAGTCACTGATAACTCCACAGGCCTCAGGATCCAGCAGGGACAGACCTGGTTCCTGAACCACAGGACAGTGGGCTCAGCACAGGGCTGTATGGACGATAGGAGGGAGCAGGTAGCTTCTGCTTCCCCCTTCCCTCCCCTCCCCTCCCCTTCAGAACAGTGAGGCAGGGAGCTGGACATGAGGGAGGAAGACCTTGAACTCAGGGGCTTTATTCTAAAGGCCTGCAAGGGGGGCCAGATGGACGCAGGGGTGTGTTTCGTGACAACCTGTGTTGTCATGTCACTGTGTGTGAAGGTCCAAGTTTCTTTGCCAATTTGATGCTGGTCTAGTCTACACAGAACCTTCCAGGCCAGCAGAGCTGGTGAAACCCTGCCTTTAAAAGCAAACTAAACTAAGAGTCTGGACGATTAAGAGCACTGGCTGCTCTTCAGAAGCCAGGGTTTGGTTCCTAACAATCAATGGTTACTCAACCATCTATAACCCCAGTTCCAGGAGATTTGATGTCCTCTTCTGACCTTCAAAGGAACCAGGCATGCACGTGGTACATATATACATGTAGACAAAACAGCCATACATAAAATTAAATAATCTAAAAACACAGCATTTTAAGTGGAAACAAATGATGGACTAGTAGTTACGTGCAGAGCACCCCTGGAAAGGACAGGTCTCTGTTCTGCTCCACACTGGCCATATTCCCAAGGAAACACACTCAGGAGCTTCTGGTGGTTTCATGTTGCTGGGGCTCACATGTGCCTGTCATTTGACCATGCAGGTATGGGAGGAGGGGACCCTCCTGCTCTATTCTGATTGCATCTGGTTTGTGTGGAGTCAGGGCCTCAGTGTCCCGAGCAGTCATGACCAGACGTGTGGCCAGTACACACAGCTTGCTATCTGGGTTTTGTTTTCTATGTTTCACATTATTGTTTAGACACAGCCTCAAGCCTCCCTGAACCATGGAAGCTGAATGAGGGGGCAACCTCCTGTATGAACAAACACATTTCACCATCACATGGCCCTCATTCAGTCACAGGATGTGCTGGATGGTCATGTCAACTTATCAAAAGCTGGGGTCATCTGAGAGCAGGGAACCACAATTAAGAAAATGCCTCCATAAGTGGATTGTAGGCAGGACTTTAAGACATTTTCTTAATTAGTGATGAATGGGGGAGGGTCCAGCCCACTGTAGGAAGTGCCATCCCTGGGCTGTTGGTCCTGGATTCTGTAAGAAAGCAGCTGAACAGGCCATAATGAGCAAGAGAGTATGCAGCACCCTCCATGGCCTCTGCATCAGCTTCTGCCTCCAGGTTCTTGCCCTGTGCGAGTTCCTGTGCTGAGTGCCTTCCATGAACAGTGCTGTGGCAAATAAACCCTTTCCTCCCCAACTTGCTTTCTGGTGACAGTGTTTCATTGCAGTAGTTGGTATCAGAAGAAATGAGGTGTTTGGGAGGACTCTGAAGGGTCTTTGAAACTTTTGAGATAGAAAAGGCCATTGAGCTGAGTGTGGAGGCACATTAACTCCTCACTCGGAGGCAGTAGACAGATCTCTCTGAGTTCAAGGCCAACCTGGTCTACAGAGGGAGTTCCAGGATAGCCAGGACCATTTCACAGAGAAACCCTGTCTCGAAAAATCAAATAACAAAACCAACCAACCAACCAACCAACCAACCAACCAACCAACAAAAAACCCCCACAGGTCACTGAGTGCTGATAGTTCATGGGCTCTTTTGTAGGAACTTGGAATGTAAGATCACTGAGGGCAGCCAGGGTGGTGTCAGCATATGCTATTAACCCCAACACTAGGGAGGCAGAGGCAGGTAGATCTCTGTGAGTTCAAGACCAGCCTGGTCAACAGAGTGAATTTCAGGATAGCTAGGGCTTCACCTCTGTGTCTCAAAAAATGCAGAAAAAGAAAAAAAAAAGAAAAAAGATCAACATTGTTGAGGTGGTATATGCTGGAAAGTGCTTTCTGATAGCACACTTCAGCTGGGTTCCAGAGGTGGCTGCTGTACCCTTGCACTTGCAGCTGAATTTGGTAGTGTAAGAGAGATGCAGGTTGTACTAGTTTTGAAGACATGAAGGGGTCATGGAAAGCAGCTGAAACCTGGCACTGTGAAAGGCTGAGAGGTTATTGGTGAAGGTGCAGCCCCATTGCTGCATTAGACACTAGCATTTTGGAGATGCCAGTAGCTATGGAGGTCAGCTAGAGTTTAGAAGGCAAGCTGTGTGTGCCACAGGGTGCGGCTGGAGAAGTGACCAAGACTCCTGGAGGAGCCCAGATCACCAGTGGACCCCAGACACAGACAATGTGTCAACACAGTTGGGACTTCAGTTTTGCTTTGTGACTGTGCTCTGCTTCTTCCCTCTATTTTTTACCACTGAGACTCATTTTTTGGATGATTCCTTTTTATTTTTTGCCCATTGATGTTTTGCTTGCATGTATGTCTGTGTTGAAGGTGTCACATCCCCTGGAACTGGGAATTGTGAGTTGCCATGTGAGTGCTTGGAATTGACCCTCCAGAAACCTCCAGAAGAGTAGCTCATAATCTCTGAGCCATCCCTCAGGCCCCCAGAGACTTTCAGATTTTAAGAGAGGCCTATAGAGCACATTGGGCCTGGGGAGCAGCCATTGCCTGGCATGGGGTAGATGCCATGAAGGCCAGGGGATGGGGTCACTGGGCTGGAAAACACCTATTCTAGGGACTGCTAGCACTGTTATCAGGGATGGGGCACTCACCATGAGGGCTGGAGACACAAGTATCTAGGGACACTTGGTACTGGGTCTGGGTTGACAGACTGCAGCCAGGGCCTGGAGATGTGTGTTGCCAGGCCTCTGAATGTCTGCAGTGAGGCCTGGACCTGGGGCCACCTGTCATCAAGGCTACAGAAGCCCTTTACTGTCAGGCCTAGTTATGCACTGTCACCTTTCCTGCCCTCTTGACAGGGCTGACTTTTTGAGACAGTCTCATTCTGTGGCTCAGCATAGCCTCCTGCCACGGTTTCCCTAGTTAGTGCTGAGATTATAGACTCCACAGCGTGTCCTCAGATACCCAACGCCTCCCCCCAGGGGCCTCAGTGACTGCAGTGCGGGCTGGATGGCGGGTCTGCTCCTCATTTATTCTGAGCACTTGACACAACAACACCATGACATCTCAGATCCTCACAAACACAACAACGTCCAAGTGTGGCATCATCAGGGTTCTTCTGTGTTTTACCAGGAACCAGAACCAACCTCCACCAAGTACTTCCAGGAACAGGAGTGTGCTAGAGGCACGGCAGGCCAGGGCAGCACAGCTTCTGGAGTCCACGGCCCTTGTGGAAGTGGCCCTGGAACTAGAGTGACAGGAGAAACACTGTGACAGGGACAAGGCCACATGAATGAGCATCAGGTGTCCTCCATAGCCCTGCTCACAGAGCAGCCTGGCTGGAGAGCAAAGTAACCTCAGAAGGGCAAGGACGGACGGCAGGGTGTGTGAGAGGAAGGTCACACAGCTCGCATCCATCACTGTGGTATATGCTCCCTCTCCCCACCTCCTGTCCTGTAGTGTCCAGGAAGGTCATTCTCGGCTTGGGAAGCAACTCCTGATGGTCTCAGTTCCAAGAATGACAGGAGACTTGGCACCAGGGTCATATGCCCACAATTCCTTAAATCATCTTGAAGACCCAATGGACCAGCACAGAATGCAGATCCCTGGAGAAAAGCTCGAGAGGTGACTGTGAGCTCCAGTTGCGGAGCCCACCATAGACCAGAGTCCTGCTCCAACCCACAGCTAGCATGGAAGCTGTTAGAGACGTGAAAGAAAAGACCAGAGGATGAAGCTGAAGCGTGGGGTCCTTGACCTGTCATTTCCCAACCTACAGACTGGCTTAAGGATGAGACTGTGACCCAGATGCAGTGCAGCATCCCCATAGCTTCAAAGACCTGTGGGTTGCCAAGACAACAGAAGAGAGTCAGGTGGGCCTGGGGCTGCACCAGCTGTGAAGAAGGGGCACAGAAGCCGATCATCACTACATAAGATCCTCCAGCTATGCTCATGGCTGACACCTGACCACCACATTTCCAGCCCTGACACCAGACTTTCCAGAAGTCTACAGGCATTGCAAATGCCCACCTGTGGTGGGGAAGCTGGCACTCCAGCGAGAGAGTGTGCACAGATCAGGGGTGGTAGGCATAGGCAGTACTGGCCACAAGGCAGGCTCTGAGATAGCCATGCATTGCAGCTGAGCAGCGCATCACCCTTCCCGAGGCTCCGGAAAGACAGTCTATGGAGACAGCACAGCAGCATCACAGCACTGCTCTATGGGAGCCACACTGGGGTCAGAGACACAAGGGTGGGGGTTTTCCTAAGGATACATTCCCCAAGGACAGAGACAGGTATGTGGGGGCCATGTAAACTCAGCTGTATTAAATTGAAGCTCAGATTTGGAGAAGTCTCTCAAGACAGGATCCTGCTACACAGCCAGGCTAGACTTTAACTTGCCCTTATTCCTTGCCTCAGCCTGCAGAGCTCTTAGAAGTCTGTAGGAGCTGAGATGCCATTGCTCAAAAGCAAGAAGAATCTACACTGCTCCCTCCTCACCAGCGCCTCTGTGTCCCTAGATAAGCTCTAGGGACAGAAGAAGGCGGAGCTCTGGAAAGCAGGGCTGGCTACGTGGAGAACTTGCAGGGGAGCCTGGCCCTGGGCTCTAAGGCTGAGGAGCCACCCTACAAAAGAGGAACAAGATGAAGCAGAGTCAGAAGCAAGAAGACAAGGGTGCCTGAGAGTGGCTGCTGCAGTGTGCAGTGGCAAGGCCTGGGGGTGGAGCCTGACCGGGGATGTGGAGCTGGCTGAGTACACACCGAAGCTCAGGCTGCAGGCGTCCGGGGCAGGGTGACGGGGAGGGCAAGGCTGCTTCGAGGATTATCTCTGTCGCCAGTGGCTCTGATCTAGTCAGGAAGAGAATGGCTATTCAGAACTGAGCATGGGGCATTGTGGGAGAGAAGGTCAAGAACCAAGAAGGAGGGCCATCGATAGGGCTCAGTGGATAAGGGTACTTGCTACCAAACCCGAGGACCTGAGTTCAATCCCAAGGTCCCACATGGTAGCAGAAAAACTGACTCACAAGTTGTCCTCTGCCCTCCACATGGGAACCTCAACATACCTGCTTACACTTTTACACCCCCCCACACACATCACACACACACCGCCACTCCCCCACCCCCATACACACACACACACACACACACCACCACTCCCCCACCCCCCATACACACACACCACACCCCCATAAACACACACACACACACACACACACACACAAAACCACACCCCCACACACCACACACACCCACACCACACAGAGTAAATGTAAAAAAAAATAATCAAGAGTGGGAAGGATGAGGCCTGTAGGCCCAAGGCCTCCACAAGAACCAGCACTGGAGGCCCGCAGGAAGGAATGTACAGGCTGAGCAAGGCCACTCATCATCAAGTCTGTCCTGGTTGCTTGATCCTGCAGGGACTATCATTGAGAGAAGCCCTGAGCAAGAGCAGGCAGAGCCAAGGGTGGCCTGCTCCCATGACAGCATGCTCAAAGCCAGGCAGAGGCACCAGAGGTGACATGGGAAGCCTGGGACCAACAGGTGGCCCCCTTTTGGTGCCTCTGTATGACTGGACAGGAAGAGGGGGCACAGGAAAGGAAGCGCTCTGCTCATTCCCATTTTCCCTCTGATGGCATCAGGTGCTGGTCCTGGGCCCGGCACGCACCTATTTGCTGGCCCGCTTGTGTCTGTACATCTGCGTCATGCGCTGGCGGAAGGCGTCAAACGTGTCTTCTTTCTGCTCGGGCCCATCAGCCCCCAGGCCCTCTCCTTCTGAGAGCGTCCCCCTGCAGAGCAGACAAGACAGTCAAGAGGCAGGGTCAGAGGTCAGCCAGGGTACACAGGAACATGGGACACAGACATCCACACAGGAAACAGTCACAGGACTGGGGCATGGCTCAATGACAGAGTGCTTGCCATGCATGGGGAGGCCCAGGGCTCTCACCTTAGCACAGCAGATCAAACGAGGGACAAGTCACAGTGGAAAAGAACACTAAGGCTACTAGCCCCTGGGAGCATGGCTTTTGTGCTTGAGACCCAGTGTACAAGTACACACTGTCTTAGAACTCGCTTTGTAGATCAGGCTGGCTTAGAACTTACTGAGATTCGCCTGTCTCTGCCTCCCAGGTGCTGGGATTAAAAATATGTGCCACCACAACCTGGCAAGACACTGTCTTTTATGTAACCCGAGTTGTCCTAGAACATACAGTTCTCCTGTCTCAGCCTCCCAAGGTTGATATCACAGATAAGCAAGCACCAGGCCTGACTGGAGCCTTCTGTGGGTCTGTAGCCAGAGCACAAGAAGGTGCCTCACACAGAGATGTGTTGGCACTGAGGGGCATGCCCTCTGGGTATGTGAACAGAGGCTGAGGATCTGTATCCCCACCCTGGCAGCCTCTAATGACTTCTAGAAATACCTGTCCTGTAACTACCTACACATGCTGCTTAGATTCCAGGGCCATGAGCATCAGGGTAAGAAGCTGTCCAGAGGTCTATAGAGGAAGGAGCCGGGCACATCTGTGCATCCAAATGAGTAACTAATAAAATAATGACCCAGCTGTACACTGTCATCTAGCCCCAACACAAAGCACCCAAGAGCCCCCCTGGCGATGCCATACACGCTGACAGGCTCACGGATGCCCTTCCCAAGGGAGCCCAGGCCGTGGCCTTCCTTCCAGCCCATCTTCTGCAACATCTGGAAGCCTAGGTTCTTGTCTGTCAGCTTCTGCTGGGCAAACTCCAGGTCTTTGGGTTTCTGGGGAGAGAGAGGCAGGGGTGGATGGACCAGTCTGTGACAGTGTGCCCTGGATCCCCAAGTGCTGTCCTATCCCCAGATGCCGAGGATTGTGAGTGCCACTCACCTCCAGCTTCCCTGTAACATCCTTGGGGTGAGACTTCTTGAGGCCAGGTCCCTTATACCAGGGTCAGAATGGGCACCTAACAGTGGGGTGGCATGCTGCTGCCCTGAGCTGAGCCTGTGAGGGAAACCCTGTGAGGACAGTGGGCCTAGGACAAAGGCTCAGCAGGAATGCTTGAGCAAGAGACCTGTGAAGGCCAGTAGCCTCCTCTGCGAGTGGACCAATCACTGCTGTCCTGTACACTGCAGTTTACATCGTGGGGAATGGATGCAGACTCCAGCCCAGTCTCCTGAAGGCAAGAACACATGTACGCCCATGCCTGGTTACTGTCTTGGGGATGGGACTTGCTGTGATGCCTGGACCAGCCTGGAACTGCCGTGCGTAAGTAACCATCCTGCCTCAGCTCTCCTGAACACCTGGGGACACATGCATGCTTTACACCCAGCTCTGAAAGTGCCTGAAGCCTCATCGCAGCATCAAGTATAGCACTCCAATCTTGCACCCCCAGGAGCTGGTGTCACTATGCAGTCACACACACCTTCTTTTTGGCTATGGGACGACCCCGAGGCCTGTCGTAAGCGATTCGAACTGGTTCGTGGACTGCAAGACAAAAGGGAGAGATCTGTCCACACTGCACAGTTGCCCCATGTCCCTAGAGACAGACAGAAATGCTGCCTGGTGGAGACACAGCTCACCTGGCAGCTCCTGGCTCCTTTCCCCTTTCCAGCTCTCCAATATTCTACGTCTGCTGAGTTGGGCTCTGAATGGCTGTGATGGAGCCAGTGGTACTGTCTATGCTAAGGGTACCACTCAACCTAAGAGCACTGGCCCGCACAGGGACTTGCTGCTTGGGCAGCTTCCTGTAGTCACAGAAACAGTCTCTTGCTGCAGGCAAGCCGTAGAAGTACTGTACCCTCCTACTTCCACCAAGAGGGCTCCAGAGGGACAGTTCTGGAACCCTAACCATCAGTCAGGCGGTCAGAACTCAGGAGGGCACCAAGGGCTCCTAAAGTCACTGAAGACAGTAGCAGGGCTGTCCCACTGACACCCAAGGCACCAAGGCATCACCGTAGGAGACCTGTGCCTCCCTGCAGGAAGCACTGCTCAGCTCCCCTGGGCCCGAGATACAGGACACAAGGGTCACAGATGAGCCAATGGCCACCCACTACAGTGCTAAGGACACATACCCAAGGGCTGTAAAGTGACAGTGTCACACAGAGCCTGCAAGGCCCAAAGGCTGCTGTCCTCACACCTTCACTGCAGGCATAGAAACCTTTGAGGACAAGCCGGGCGGTGGTGGCACATGCCTTTAATCCCAGCACTTGGGGGGTAGAGGCTGGCAAATCTTTGTGAGTTTGAGGCTAGACTGGTCTACAAGAGCTAGTTCCAGGACAGCCTCCAAAGCCACAGAGAAACCCTGTCTCAAAAAACCGGGGGGGGGGGGGGAGGAAAAAAGAAAGCTTTGGTGTGCCTCAAAATCAAGGGTGGGAAGTGGTCGGATGAGCTTCTAGCAGAGCCAGTGCTGACAGCCCAGCAGATGGAAGAGGCCCCTTGTAAGGTGGCAGCTCCCCTTAATGGACATATGGGTTTTGTGCTAACACTGGGAGTGTAGTGGCCAATGGTTAAAAATACTTTTGGGCACTGGCCTGGCTGGGCTCCCCTGCCACCATGCCTCCTCATGCCCAAGAGAACCTGGTTGTGGTGGCACACCTGCAGTCTCACCCTGTGGGGACTATAAAAGGCCAGCACAAGACAAACAGGTGTGTTCTGTCTCAAAGAAAACTACCACAAAAGCCAAAAAAAGACTCAGATCCTAAGTTCTGAGAGCAGAGAACCCTGTGCACTCTGTCAGGCACTCGGGGCCCATCTGCCACACAAGGAGAACAGGTGCTTAACAGGAGGCAGTGTGACTGGCTGTGGCTGGCACATCTGGAATGGCCACTGAGTGGAAGACCCCCCACTACCCCCAGGACTCTGGGGACACTCACCCTTTGACTCCTGGATGAGACACACCCTCTTGGGGGCAGGAATCATGCCAACTTTCAGCGACTTGCTGCTGATTCTCTTCCTGGGGAAACAGCTGCCAGAGGAGGCCTGTGACAGGCCAGGGGTGCCAGCCTGGTCCTCCCTGGACCCCTCTCCAGGGATGCTGTCAGTGGGGGAGCTGCCCTCAGAGCCTGGACACTTGGCAGCTCCTGCTTGTGGCCTGAGGGTACAGGTCTCCTCTCTGCCCTCATCCTCCTCATCCTCCTCATCTTCCTCCTCCTCAGGCAGCACCTCAGGGTCCTCCAGTACAGCCTCCTGCTGGGGACGCCCCTCCTCTGGTTCACCCTCACCCTCCTTTTGGGCTGTGGGACTCTGCACCGAGTCCCCTGCCTCACCAGTGGACTGGAAGGAGATGGATGGGCACAGTTCCAGCACCTTCTCTCGGTAGAACTTGAAAGCTGAGCTGCTCTGATCATGCAGGAACCTGAGGATGAAATGTGCTGCTGAGCTACAGGAGTGCCAGCTCCTGGCCTGGCTCAAGACAGAGGCAGCAGCAGGACATGACCTCTACATGGCCCTGCTATGGCTTCACAGACCAGCTACAGACAGACCATTCAGAACCAGGACTGGCTCAATCTAATAATCTTCCCTAGATGGGACAAGATGACCTTGTAGTTCATCAAGACAGGATGCTCATGCAACATGCATAAGCCCCCCCCCATTCCATCCCTAGCACCTTAAAAAGAGTCATTGAGGCAGCTCAGCCCCTAAAAACACTTGCTGCACATGCCTAAGAGCTGAATTCGGTCCCCAGAGCCAATCTGCTCAGACTGTTCTCTCTCTCTCTCTCTCTCTCTCTCTCTCTCTCTCTCTCTCTCTCTCTCTCTCTCTCTCTCTCTCTCTCTCTCTCTCTCACACACACACACCCCTTAAAAATCCAACAAAAACTAAGGTGAAAAAGGCAATCAGGGAAGGACATCCTACAGTGTCAACCTCCAGCTTCCTTGTGTCTCCATATAGACAAGTACACCATCATTCATGGTGTACTACACTGGCACACACATACACAAAAGTTCTAGCAAGTACAAAGTGATTGATAGTGACAGTGACAAATGGCTGCCTGGGGATGTGAGAGCTGGCAGATAGCAGTGGGAAGGCACACAGAGTAATGGTCAGCTTGTCTTTGGCCTTTTATTGTCTAGATCAATTAAGAACTCCTTTTACACGAGGGCGTTTGGAGGGCAGAGCTGAGTGGCTGTGGGGAAGCAGGTGGGGTAAAGGCCTGCCACAGCATGCACCACCACGCAATGGGGCTCAGATGGAGCAGAGGGGAGAAGGAAGCCCACTGTTAGCACACACAGGCTGCTCTGCTCCCTGGCCTCCAGAAGCCCGCTGTGCCTCTTGGCCTTGTCTCTAAACTGGGAGAATCAGATCCAGACTGATCACAAATTGAGGCCGTAGAAGCCATGAGCTCAAATCAACCATCCTCCCTGTACGTTGTTTGTGCAGTTTTCTGACACGGGGGAGGGCAGGACCTAACAGAGGTCCTGAGGTTTCCTCAGTGACACATAGTCATTGAGCAACCTTGCTAAAGGAGTTATCATAAATGAGACTGGAGCAAACTCAAAGCCCGTCAGGACAGGTGCACAGGAGGGAAAAAGAGAGGCCTGGGAACACTCTCTGTAGTGCAGGGATAGGCAGCTGGGCAAGTGCTCAGCACTGGGCTGGGCAAAGGAGACAAGGAGAGGGGTACACACAGGTGGCTTCTGGCTGCTAAGAAGCGTAAATGGGAAAGCCAGACTTCTCTAGGTAATTTTGACTTTAGAGCAAAATGGATTAAAAATTGCAGCATGGCAGAGACATGCAGATTTTTGTGAGTTCAAGGCCAGCCTGGTCTACAAGTGAGTTCCAGGATAGCCAGGATTGTTTCACACAGAAACCCTGTCTAGAAAAAAACAAAACAAACAAACAACAACAACAAAAAACAAATATTCCTGCTGGGCATGATGTTGCATGCCATTATTCAAGTACTCAGGAGGCAGAGGCCAGCCTGTGAGTTCCAAGCCAGCCAGGGCTGCACAATAAGACCTTGTCTCAAAAGCAAAACTCAAACTTCTCCTCCCTACTGTCCCCCTACAAATTCAAATATGGGGGCCAGCAAGATGGCTCTGTGGATAAAAGCACTGCTTGCCTCTGAGCCTGACAACCTGGATTTGATCTCTGGACCTGCATGGATGATGGAAGGAGAGAGGAACTGTTGCAAGCTGTCTCTGACCTCTACACTTACACTGTGGCAAGCGCATGTCCGTGACAAATAATTAAACAAATCCCACTTGGGTCTGGGTATATGGCTCAGTGGATAGGAGTGTTTGCTGTGCAGGACAAGTGCCACAACAGCAAGCTTTCTTTTCAAGCTGTCATCTTCACTGAATTAGAAAGAAGGCCCAAGCACAGGCCTGATACAAAGCATCTGCCAGTATAGGTCCAGGAGGGATTCAAAGCCCTGATAGTACGTGTGAGCAGAAACAAACACACACACAGACACAGACACACACTCACACACACACACACACACAGACACACACACATAGATACACACACTCAGACACACAGATACACACGCGTACACACTCAGACTCACAGATACACTCACACAGAGCTTATGCAGTGTTGGGGAAAGACACCAGGGCTCTGTGTATACTGGGCTAGAAGTCTACCAAATGGCCCAAACTTGTATGTTTCCAACTGTACTCAACTGTAGCACCAAGGACAGACCTAGGCCTCCTGCACTCAGCAAACATTCAACTGCATTTTCAGTCAGACCATGACACAGTTCTCCAGAAAGTAGGAGGAAACCCAATAGTGCCAGGCTTGGTCCTAGGAACACATGAGTACAGTGGAGGTTGGGCGATCTCACATGGCCTCTGGAAGGGCTCAAGAATACCTCCACCACAGCCTAGAATTCTCTCAGCAGCTGGGGCTCTTCAGGGCTGGTTTCTGGATTTTTCTCAGATAACATGTGAGGCATATGCACAAAGGCTGCTGGAATACCTAGTCTTTGTGTGAGGGGGAGGGAAAAGAGGATGAGGCCTTTCCTGATGGTCTAGGTGAAGGTTGACTCAACACACATGCCAGCTCTAGGCCAGGCTCAGCCAAAGGTGGAAGCCATCTTGCCTGCTCAGTGTATGGCTGTAGGGTGTGGGGTGTCCCAAGGCACGTACCACAGGTCAGGGTTGTCGGTGCTGCTCTCTATGCTGAACTGCTCAATTTCGGGGCCCACCTGAGCCACAAGTCTGGCCAGCTTCTCAGCGGTCTCCATGGTCTTTGGATCTACTACGGAACAGAAGACAGCACTTGTGGCTCTTTAACTGACTCAAGCCACTTACCCTTGACCCTTCCCTGCACTGTGTGACTCTGGAGCCCTCTCTCAGTTCCAATTAGTCAATAGGCAGTTGTGGCAGAAGCACCAGCATGGACACCTGGGCTGGCTGCCAGGGGAACAGGCACATGGCTGCCACTCTTATCACATCAGTCAACAGGCTGCTAACCTGCTGCTCACTCTCGAAGCTCAGGTTAGAAGCCACCCTAGTAGCAGCTCAGTATATTGCTGGAGCCATCCAGGAGCAGAGAAACATGGCTTGGGCATTGTGCAGTCTGCACATGTTCCCTCTGCAAGCTAGATAGGAGTACTAGGCACAGTAAAGGTAAACTGGTGGTGATCAAACATGTTACATCATTAGCCTCAAACCTTGGCACAGGCTGAGTGATACAGAAGGCATCCAAGGAAACACCATGTGAGGCTTCAGCTGCATGGCCACTGCATCTATAGATCTGACCAGGCTAGGCTGAAAATACCTGCAATGGTCTCAGGGTACAGCTTGAGAGTGTTTGCCTAGCAGGCTTGAGGCCCTGAATTCAATGGCCAGTACTGCTGAACCCAGACCAATGAAGTCACTTAGAAAGCAACTGTCTCTGTCCTTGCTTTATCCTCAACCCCCCTTAAATAATATTGGAATAAATATTTCTGCAGACTTTTTTATATTATTATTAGAAACAAGGCCTCACTTGGGTGAGGCAGTCTGGATCGTCCTGCCTCTACCTTCCAAGTGCTGTCATGACAGGTGCACCCCAGCCAGCTTCATGTACCGCAGGTGTTGTGTTAGATGCTGTAAGTTACCCAGTCAAGATGAATATGTAGTAGAAGCCAGGCATGGTGACAAGGATATAGCAGGTCCGTGGCTGTAATTTCCAGCCCAATCCCAGCTACATAGTATGTGCCAGGGCAACCAGGGCTAGAGAATGAGACCCTGTCTCAAACAAAATAAGCTCTTGACAGCACTTGAAAGCAGAGGCAGACAGACCTCTGTGAGTACGAGGCCAGACTGGTCTACACAGTGAGGTCCAGACCTATATGGAGAAACCCTGCCTCAAATTTCTCACAAGTCCAAAAACCAAGCAAAGCTGTGCAGATTCTCTGAAGACTTTCGCCTCAGTGGGCTGTGGCTCCTGTGGAAGAACTGACAGTGGGTCAGTGGATGCACTGTCCTAACTGGACAAGCAGAATATGAGCAAACAGACTGCTAAACCTTGCCAGGACATGGTAGGACAATCTTTTGAATTTTCCTGCTTCTGATAATGGTTTGTCAGATATTCTAGGTCTTGGCCAAAGTTGGTTGCCCTGACATTGCTGTGAGACCCTGGTGACTGTCCAGGGAGCCAACAGTTTCTGTCATTCCTGGCATCTTTACAAAGTCACCTGCTTGTAGTTCCTGCTCAAACAAGTAATATTATTTTCCTTCTCAGGTCTTCGATGGGATTGAAGATTTTATAGACATAGCTAATATCCTCTCTTATCTTAGCTAGAACATATTAGGTACAAGATTCAGACTTTCCAAGATAGGACAGCTATTTGAATAATCTCTGTAATATGGCTTGGGCATTCAATAGGTGTTTCTTGCTTTGCTTAATGTTGCTCTTGCTGGTTGTGGGTCTAAAATTTGTTTGTGTTTACCTTTCTTTCTCCTGGACTATACTTGATATTTGCTATCATTGGATATAGTTTTATACTAGGTTTAAAACTCTGTTACTTAGAGAAAAGGGGAAGTTGTAGTAGTATCTTGCTCTGCCAATAGATTTGAGGTACCGGCCTTAGCGTGTGGCTTCTGTGTGCAGATGTGATCCCCTAATAAGAAAGAGGAGGGGCCTCATTCTGTCTCTCTTGGGTGATGGTCTAAGCACCCTGCACCTCCAGGGGCAGAAGATCATAGCTATTTACCTTCACTGTGTGAGTGCTACCCAAATAAATCTCTGTTATTCTTTATTCAGGCATTTGTGGACTTCCTAAACCCGCCTTCAATGGTGGTGTGACGTAGGCCCAGCAGGGCTCAGGAGGAACATGAAGGACAGTGTGGCCATGAGCCATCCTGTTCAAGTTCTTTTGGCCATTCCAGCCTGCCACCTGGCCTAGACTGCTAAGCACCTGGTTCCCCGACTCTCACCATCCCAAGGGATGTATATGAGCATGGGGACAGGTGGGGTGTGATGGGCACCTACCATCAGCAGAGGGGCAGGGAGAAGAGGCCAGCAGAGCTTCTGAGTCATCCCCTATTGGCCGAGATGGGCCCAAGGCTCCGTAGCCGGAGGGCGGAGGGTGGGGTTTGGCAGGCTCTGGCAGACAGTCCTGGGCAGCATCACTTGAGTCCCGTGGTGGTGGTTTCACCTGCAAGGAGCCTACAGCCTGGCGGCCATGGTGTCTCTGCCGAGTGCCTGAGGACAGGGATGCGTGCTGGGCAGTGGCAGCGTTCTTGGCCTTCAGGCCTCGAGGACCCTGGGAGCGAAGCAGCCGCCTGCGCTGCCACGGGAGAAGTCTGCGCTTGAGGCTTCGCACAGCTTGTGCATACAGCATGGCGCGCACAGCGCACTGTGCTGGTGTTGGCCTTCGTTCTACGACAGGCCAGCTGTGGTTCAGCCGCTGTGACTCTGCCAACTTCAGCTTGTAGTACTTATATTCCAGGCTGCTCTCATCAGACAGAAACCTGCCAAGCAGACACAAGACAGGGTACAGTGAGAGCAGCACTATGCTCAGCAAGGGGCAGCTGCAGCCCCAAATGACGTGCCTTCTGCCCTCGTCCAGTTTATTTATTTACGTGATGCTTGTTCTTAATCCCAACACCGGGAGGCTGAAGCAGGAGGACTAATGAGAATTTGAGGCCAGCATAGGCTGTCTGAGGTTCAGTTTAGTGAAACTGTTCCTCCTGCTACCACAGAGCTTGAATTACATTCTGGAGTGACTCTTTCTCTTTGATTGTTCCACACAACACAGA
Source organism: Cricetiscus sungorus (assembly GCA_030556225.1). NCBI lineage: Eukaryota > Metazoa > Chordata > Mammalia > Rodentia > Cricetidae > Cricetiscus > Cricetiscus sungorus. Next base: position 34,600,031 of record JANBXA010000031.1, read on the forward strand.
ACACCTGACATTCACCAGTTCATGAAACAAAAACAAAACAACAAAACATACAAACAACGAACTGTCACAATGTCACTGTTGGCCTTCCACAGCCAGGTTTGCTGCTTGGGAGTCAACTGTGCCTGGATGTCACACACGAGAAGGAGCGGATGTCCTTATCAATGCAGCCCAACAGCTATGAGCACAGTCACCTCGTCTCCAGTGTTTTGAGTAAGCTGGAAAACTATGTAAAGCACCCAAGAGGGTAGATGAAGAGGCACACACATACAACTCCAGCACTGGGAAGGCCGAGGCAGGACGATCTCAAGTCCCAGATCAGCCTAGGCTACACGGAGACTTTCAAAAATCAAAGCAAATCATGTGCTGGAAGTGATGTGCTTCATGAAGATATATACTACTCTGCAGGGGGCACTGAACACCCAGATTTCAGTATCCAGGGGTCTTGGACTGGCCCTGGAACAGTGAGTTTTTCAAACGCCAAGGGAACAGTTGGCAATGCCTTACTTCCCTTTATAAGTTAGAAATGACATGAGAGCCAGCAAGAAAGAGAAGCATGGGCTAGACACCTGTGTGTGCCTCTCGCCTGCCACTTCTGCACTGGGGAGGCTAAAGCAGGATGACAGCCAGAGTGAAGATCAGCACTGGCTACATTGTAAGTCAGCCTTGAGAAGAGTGAGTCTGAAACAAAATTGAGCTTGAGTGTGGCTCAGGAGTAATCATTTACCCAGCATGAGGCCACCATGGGTCCTATCCCAGTGTTACACTACAGAAATATTTGGTCACTGTCATAAGCGCTGTGTGGTGGCTCAAGTAAGAACAGCTCCCAGCCAGGCGTTGGTGGCGCACACCTTTAATCCCAGCACTCAGGAGGCAGAGGCGGGTGGATCCATGTGCGTTAGAGGCCAGCCTGGTCTAAGAGCTAGTTCCAGGCAGGACAGGCTACACAGGAAACCCTGTCTTGAAAACCCAAAAAAGACTGACTCCCAAAGTCTCATAAATGTGAATGCGTAGTCAGCAGGGAAGGACCCTGCTTGAGAAGGATTAGGAGGTGTGAACTTATTGCAGGAAACGTGTCACTAGGGGTGAGCTTTGAGGTTTCAAAATCCCAAGCCAGGTCCAGTGGCTGTCCCCTCTTGTTGCCTGCAGATCAGGATTCAGAACTCTTAGTTCCTTCTCCAGTTCCATGTCTGCCCGAATGATGCCATGCTTCTTCCTGTCATGATGGCAATGAACTAAACCCTTGAAACTGTAAGCCAGCTCCAATGAAACGTTTTCTTTATAAGAGGCGGCACAGTCATGGTGTGTCTTCACAACGATAGAATCCTGAAGACAGAAGTTGGTACTAGGAGTAGGGAACTGCTGTGACAGCCTGGCCATGCTGCTTGTTGGTGGAACAGGGACTTTGGGACTTTGGATTAGAAAAGCAACTGGATGTTTTAAGTGGGACTTAATGAGCCATGCTAAGGGAATCGTAGAAGATGGTGGTGCTGACAGCAATGTAGATTGTGATGGTCCAGCTCAACAGGTTTCAGAGGAGATTATTACTGGTAAGGGGCCTATATTTTGGTGACGAATGTGGCTACTTTCTGCCATTGTCAAAAAATCTGCCCGAGGCTAAATTCTGAAGTTCTGGGTTAATGACATCGGCAGAGATTTCAAGACAGTCTATCATTGACTGTATTGTGTGGTCACTCTTGTGCAGATCTGTAATGAAAACGAGCAATCTGAGCATGGAAAAATTCAAATTGTACAGTTTGAGGACAAAAGGAAGTATAATGGAGCTAAGTCCTGTGCTCAAGGAGGTAAGAAGTTTAAATGGAGTGGTGACCTCAGGATAATACCCTGCTCAGCTAAACTTCCAACTTGTGAAACAGAAATAGTTCAGGGTCAGTGGTAATATTGCTCACCTTTAATCTCAGCACTGGGGAGGCAAAGGAGAATCTCTCCTGAGTTTGAGGTCAGCCTAGTGTACAGATTGAGTTCCAGGACAGCTACATTTAGACAGTGAAGGAAATCAACTTATGAGAAGAAATTAAAGAACAATTTAAGCAGTGGAGAGATACCACTGAAAACAGAAAGCTGTTAAAAATGTAATTGAACCAGGGAACCATGTATCAGTTTCAGCAAACAGAAGAACTTGGTAGCTTCAGTCACATGGTTCTGGCTTTAGAGTCAAGAATACAAGAAAGAGATTGTGGAATCTCCCTCCATGGCTAGGGAAAGCCACTGAGGCCAGACATGTGTCAGGTGTAGACCTAGAGAGGTCACCGAGTGACCTGTACTCTAACTAGGTTCTGGGCCATTAGCAGCAGTTCCTGCCTCATGGTTCTCGTATGTTCTCCACTTTAGAGCACCCATTGTGCGTGTACATTCCTACACTAAATCTCCTCTCTTGTTACCCTGATTATTGAGATGGGCACCTCTCCTTCCCAGTGGCTCCCCTCAAATCTTAGCTTTCTCAATCAATGCCTCTTTCTGACCTTCCATCTGACCCTGTCCTCTACCACACACACCAACAGTAACAGCTTCTATCTCATTTCTAGGGGTGACCATCTGCATGCTAGGCTATGCCCAGTGTTCACGTGGCAGAAGCAGTCTTTTCAGGACCATGTCCCACCAGTGAAGTCACACCCAGGCCCCTATACTTGGGTGCTTTCTTACCCAGTGGTCTGAACTTCCCTCACCAATCTAAGGCCACTGGCTTCCTCCCTGCTTAGCACTCACTAAAGCTGGAACATCACCATCTGATCTCTGCTCCAACTCATTTCAGCTGTGCATCCTGCAAGCAAAATGCTTCTATATGTCAAGCAAGGATGGCCACAGACCAGCTCACAGGCAGCCAGTGTGGAGTCAACATTATGCTCAAGATACTGAGCATATAGATGATAGCCAGCGCTGGGGCAGGAGTCTGGGAAGAGCTTGGGCCATAACGTAAGACCCCATCTCTTGTAATTAAAAAATAAGTAACAAACAAAATCAAGGAGGGCTAAATAGATGGCTAAGAGCACTTGTTCTTGCAGTAGATCCAGATGCCCAGCAACCAAAGAATGCCCAGCTCACAATAATCTATGACTCCAATTTCCAGGGATCCAATATTGCTTTCTGAGCTTTCCAGGTATCAAGTACATATGCATGCATGCAGGCAAAACACTTTTTAGCCTCTTATTTTGTTTTTACAGAGAGTTCTGTAGTCCAGGCTGGCTGCCAGTTCTGATCTTCCTGCCTCCCAGGGCTGTGATACTTCTTTCAGTTACCATATGCCCTCGGAGTACCTGTCTCTTTGCACCCTAGGATTGTACAGCAGGGAAGGTAAGTGGTGGTCAACAGCTCTTGCAAAAAAAAAAAAAAAAAAAAAAAAGAAAAAGAAAAAGAAAAAGAAAAAAGAAAAAGAGGCTGGAGGATCCAGCTTTGATTCCCAGCACCCAAATGGCAGTTGAAAACTGTTTCAAACTCCAGTTCCCAGGTATCTGACACCCCCTCTGGCTTCTCAGACACTGCATGAACATGGTATACAGATACACATGTAGGCAAAACACTCATACACATAATAGAATTATTTTTAAAATAAGAACATGTCATTTAAAAAAGAAAAAGACAAAATAAGCATGCCTACCAGTAAGCAGGGTCCTGCAGGAGTAGTGTTCTCTCTCTGGGAGTCAGCCTGCCTTGGATGACACGCATGACAAGCTGGTCAATGGTGTCCACCACCCTGTGGTCTGCCCGCTGGGGGACTGCTGCAATACACAGAATGGATGCTGTGAAAACCAGTGGACCACAAAAGCCTGGAGACCAGGCCAGTGACCTGGAGGGCAGCATAAAACCCCATGGCCTTCAGCAACTGGAACCATCAATCACAGAGCACTGGTGCTGAAAAGAGGGAATCCTGAATGAAACAGAAAATGTCTGTCTGAAAGATGTCCCGCCTCAGCTATGAGCACTGAGAGTTGCTCAGCGGCACAAAGCAGGGTGTGGGCTCCGGAAAGGAGCTGGTAAGCGTTGGTCCACCACCACTGCATACACTGCCTACAGTTTGACGGCCTGAGTCCCTGTGGCCACAGCTTCTCAGGAGGTTAAGCAGGAGGACTGTCTGACCCCAAGAGTTTCTAAATAGCCTGGACAACAAACAAACAAAAATCTGAAAGATGGCTCTATGCCTGTGTACACACAAGGACTCAAGTTCAAATCCCCAACACCCAATTAAAAATCCTGAGTGCCTGTAACAGCAGTGCTGTGGAAAGTGGTGACTGGAGGATGTTCAGTCTCAAGGTAGTAAGATGGAGAGTGTACTGGCTTGTACACTCATAATTCACACATATACCCCACAAGCATACATATATAAACACACACACAAAACACCCAAACCCAAACAAACAAACAATGCATCAAAATACCCACAAACATAAATATAAATGCACCATTGATGGGGCCAAAGAGATGGCTCAGTATTTGGAGAGTGTTTCCTACACAGCCACGAGGGTCCCAGCACCCATGGGTAAGTGTGGTATTGTGCATACATACTTGTCACCAAGGCCATCTGTGGTAAGTGTGCACGTGTGCCTAAATGTGGAGGCCAGAGGATGCTAGCTGTCCTGTCCTGTCACTATTCACCTTTTTCCTTGAGAAGGAGTCATTCATTGAATCTGGAACTAGGCCAGTGCTAGTGACCATGCCAGGAGTCCAGGGGATCAGCTTACTAGCAAACAAAACCTGATGGGTGAATCTAGGATAGGCAAGGTCCCAGAGAGCCTCAGTCCCAGAATGAGTCTTGCTACTACTGTGCCTTTGCACGTTTGCCACTGCCATTTTTCTCTGGCATCTGGCAGGGTATGAAAGGGTGTGGGAAGATCCCCACTGCCCTTAATGCAGTATGACCATCTCTTGGAAATATCCCTATCTACTGGGCATTTTTATCTGTGAGTTATTATGAAGATGATTTCCTCTTAAGCTGTACTGCTTAACTGACACAATGACTTTTAAATAGAATTTTGATGATTGAGGGTTTTAAATAAATATAGGATAATAGAGGCTGCAGAGGATAAAACATAAAGAAATGTCACACAGCTAGAACACATGAGTTTTTATTGAGGAGCCGTATAGACTGTGTCTTAGGTTAATGACTAAGAAAAACAATTGAGGGGCTGGAGAGATGGCTCAGTGGTTAAGAGCACTGACTGCTCTGCCAGAGGATACAGGTTTAACTCCCAGCACCTACATGGCAGCTCACAACTGTTTGCAACTCCAGTTCCAAGGTATTCAATGCTCTCACACAGATACACATGCAGGCAAAACACCAATACAAATGAAATAAAAATAAATATTAAAAAAAAAATTGTATGCCGGTAGCTCAGCTACTTTATATTCTTTTAATCTTAATGTTGGGAGATGTTTTCATAGGTTTCAGAGTACATCACAGCTAAAAACAAAGCTTTAGAACAACTTCAGGTTGGATTAGTTTTGACAATAGCTTTGAGATGAAAAACCCTAGTTCACAAGGTCATATAGCTGAGGGGCTCATTAAGGTCAGAGATCAAAAACAAAGCAGTGTGATTGTTACTAGCTGACTTACCTTTCTTGGTGATTAATTCCTTATACCCATCTTTGCCCTCAATCTCCTGATATAAAAAAATTGCTGTGGGATGGAGAGATGGCTCAGGCTTTAAGAGCACTGGCCACTCTTTCAGAGGCCTTGAGTTCAATCCCCAGCAATCACATGGTGGCTCACAACCATCTATAATGAGATCTGGTGCCCTCTTCTGTCCTGCAGGCACAACACTGTATACATAATAAACAATCTTTAAAAAAAAAAAAAAAATTGTTGATGCCCTAAAGATTTAAAGTAGAGCTAACTGATTTAACTGATTATTTTTCGTATATAAAAGTTTAGATTTGTGTTTCTTACAAGATTATCTTTTGAGATAAATAATAAGATGATTGGTCCTTTTTTTTTGTAATCGCAAAATGCAGCTTGCTAGCAATAGAACTGGGTGACAATCTGTTAATCTATAACAAGTTGCTTGGGCATGAATGTATGTGGGTTCTTGGGACAACTTGTTTTTCACTTATAATAACCTAAATAACTTGTTTAATCAAATAAGAGATATGGAAAACATGTTTTTATTTTATTTTTTTAACTTGTATTCATTGTAATCATTCACTTGAAAAATAGAATGTAACCATTGTAATTTCTATATTGCTTGAAAGATTCTATGGGGTATGTAAGCTACAACAGAGAAAAATATTAGAAGGAAACCATCAAGAGAGACAGAAAGGACATTTATGGATAAAGAAAAGAAATAAAGAATTGAAATAGAAGAAGAAAACAAGAAAAGTTCAGGAAGAAACCATCAAGAGAATGTGTCTTTTCCCTTACCCTCTCCGATAAAAAAGTCTTATTAAGCCAATTCTGTGGATCCCTTTGAACCCTGCACTGGTGTAGAAGGGTCACTCAGGTAGCCAGCGGTATGCTGGTAGCTAGCAAGCCCATATGAACCACAAGCCACAGCCATCCTCCTGCCTCTGGCCTTACAGAACTGGGGTTATGGGTATGGTCACAGGTTTTAGGTGGTTGTTGGGATCTGAATTCAGGTCCTTAAGTTAATTCTCAAGGTCCTCAAGGCACTTCCCCAATCCTTCTTTTTAAATAATTAACTCAAGAGGCAGCAGTGGGAAGACCTCTGTGAGTTTGAGGCCAGCCTGATTTACAAAGCAAGTTCCAGGACAGCCAGGGCTACACTGAGAAACCCTGTCTCAAAAAACAAAAAAACCCCAATGCATATCACGAGCAGGTGGCATTTGAAGACAACTTGAGAGAGTCCATTATCTCCCTCTACCACTCGAGTCATCGAGACTGAATTTAGGTGGCAAGTGCCCATCTTGCCGAGGGCTCCTCTTTTGTTTTTGTTTTTTATTTTATGTATATGTGTGCTGTGTGTGTGTGCGCGTGTGTGTGTGTACTACTTGTGTATCTGATGCCCATGGAGACCCAGATGTGGGGCGCCCTGAACTAGAGAACTGGAGTTACAGTTGTGAGCTACCATGTGGGTCCTCTGAAGAGCAGCCAGTGCTCTTAACTGCTGAGCAGATGGCTTTTTAGTCTATTCCCTTGTTTTCTGAGTCAAGCTCTTGCTATGCAGTGCACAAGTCAGCCTCAAGCTTGTAGCAGTCCTGTCTCTCTTAGCCTCCCATGATAGGGTGACAGGCCTATGCCACCATGCCAAGGTCAATGAGCACTGAGCATTTGTTGTAGGGATGGGTGACAGTAACTAAAGCAGCTGAGCAATTCTGGTAGGCCATGGTCTGTGGCTGACCACACAGCTGTGCACTCAGAACAGAGGCTGCCAAGGGCATGCCCAGCTCTACTTCAGAAGCCTCCACTATAAGACAGTGAAAGCCTTAAGGGCAAAGCAGAGTGATTTACACATGGAGTGGGCGACATAATGGAGTGGAATGCTACAGAAACTCATAGACAAACTGAGACATCATGCCTCCCAGCATGGGGATTGAAAACTTGAGGCTAGCTAGCCTAGGCCATATCAAGACCCCTTGAAAGAAAGAAAGATAGAGAGAAAGAAAGAAAGACAGACAAACAAGGGGCTACAGAAATTAACAGAGCTTGCTGGTATGCAGGAGGACTAGAGATTGGATCCTAGCACCCAAGGACCTTGCACATCTGTAACCTCAGTTCAATGATCTGACACCCTTTTCTGGCTTCTGATCTCATATACTCAGACATATGGAGACACACAAAAAATTAAATCTTTCTGGGTGGGGTTGTGCACATCTTTGAACCCAGCACAGAGACAGAGGCAGGTGAATCTCTCTAAATAATGAGTTCCAAGTCAGTTGGGTCCATATAAAAGGATTCTTAAAAACAAAACAAAACAACAATAACAACAAAAAACGACTTTAATCAGAGTGGAGGCAGAGGCAGGTACACGTCTGAGCTCCAGGCCAGCCTGGTGTACAAAGTAGGTGCACAAAGAGAATTCTACGACAGTTAAGGCTACACAGAGAAACCCTATCTTGAAAAACAAAACAACAGAACAAAACTAACCTAAAAAGAGAGCACAGCAGGCAGTTGCTGTAGTGCCTGGGTCCCTCACCTGGAGAGGGGCCCAGGGTCTTAGGCCCTTCCTCCTCTACCCACAGCACCTGGTACTTGCTATCCTCATTAGTTTCCCCTCCAAAACTAAGGACTAGGGAGGAAAACACATTCAGCTTGCTTCTGCAAGAACCCCTTCTTAGAAGTAGTTGTAGCCACTCAATCTGTGTTGGGACATCTGCTGCATGCTGCAATAAGGGTTCCATGAAGGAGAGGACAAGGATAAAAGTGACATCCCCTGGCCTAGAGGTAATGTCACAGGAGAGAAAAATAGGTACCATGTTCTTTGGTGCCTGGGAAGGCTGGGTGTGATAGCATACATTCGGGGAGCACAGGAGGAGGGAGAGGGAGACCCAGCAGCTTCCCATCCCTACCTCTGACCAGTGCCAGAGCTCCTGCTGACTGACCAGGTGAAAGGCACCAGGACCTCCTACAATGACGAGCCGGTCCTTGATACCCTCAGTACTCTACCACTCCTCCTACTCCTGAGCACAGGATTGACTAGGTTTTGGTGTAATTTTCTCTACCTTTGCTGATACATAGTGACAAGATACTTCAGAACATGGGGGGATCATGCATTATTCCTAGTGAGGGCCAGCCAGTTTTCCATCTGGTTCCCAAATGGGTCCCTTCCCAAAGAATCTTAAGGCCAGGAAACTCGGGCTCAGTGGGTGCAGCACTCATCTACTGTGCTTAAAGCTCTGGGCTCCATCCCCAGAAAGCCCAGGAGGCAGTACACTCCTGTCAAAGAGCACAGTTCAAGGTGGCTACATGAGACTGCCTCAAAACCAAGGGTAAAAGGACTGGGTCCTCAGTTCTACTCTGAGCAGTTTTAAAAAGGTGTATAAGAACCTCAAAAGAGAGGTTGGATCGATGGCTCAGCAGTTAAGAACACATGCCGCTCTTGCAAAGGACCCAAGTTCTGTTCCCAGCACCCATGTTGTGCAGCACACAGCTACCTATAACTCCAGCTCCAAGGAATCTGGCACCTTCTGACTTCTACCAGTTCCTGCACATATACATATAACATACAAATATTAAAATAGATATGTACATATATACATACATATATATGTACACATATCTATAAATCTATATCTATATCTATAACACACACACACACACACACACACACACACACACACACACACACCTCAAAGAGGGTCTAGGGCAACCTCTGTTACCTTACAGCAATGAAGACCCGTGTTTGATCTCTGGTCTGATATTAAATGCCCTGAGCAGTGAAGCATGAATATGCCAGAACCAGGAAGGTGGCCAGCCTGTCTAACCTATTAGTGAGCTTCGGGTTCAGTGAGAGGGCCTGTCTCAAAGGTGGAGGACAGTCTTTCTGAACAACACCTGAGGGGTACTGTCTTCTAGTTTTCATACATACACACATGTATGTGCACACACTTATGTGCACATATATTTTTAAAAACCTCATGACAGCAAGATGGTTCAGTGGGCCAAAGTGCTTAAAGCCAGGCCTGGTGACTAAAGTTCCATCCCTGGGACCCATGTGGTAGAAGAAGTGATTCCCACAGCTGTCCTTTGATGACCTCTAAACATGTGCCCTGGCACTTATGTATCCGTCTGTTCATCCATCCATCCATCCACCCACACACACACAATGAATAAAAATATGATAACACTGGGCCGGGCGTTGGTAGCACAGGCCTTCTTAATCCCAGTACTTGGGAGGCAGAGGCAGGCAGATCTCTAAGTTCAAGATCAGCCTGGTCTGCAGCGTGAGTTCCAGGACAGGCTCCAAAGCTATACAGAGAAACCCTGTCTTGAAAAATCAACCAACCAAGCAAACAAAATCCTGTAACACTGGTAGCAATAACATTGTTTAAACAAAATAAATCT
>JANBXA010000031.1:34612500-34685000 GCA_030556225.1 Cricetiscus sungorus
TTCAGCATTCTCCTTATACAACGATGCGGAACACTATCACTATTGCCACAGTGCATTTAGCTGCATTTGGGGGGTTTCGAAATGCAAGGAAGACATGCACATTTCCAAGCTGTGCAGATACCACCATGCTATTACATTGACAGGAGGCAGTATCCTCCAAGCTTGTACTATGTATGTGCTGGGGAACCCATGTCCTATGGGCACTGAGGGGTGAGCACACTTACCAAGGCAGCACAGTGGGTGACCCCACAGGTACACATTAGCATCAGACAGAGGCTCTCAACCTCACCACCAGCCACCACCTCCACCATCATTCCACTTAATTTTAGAGAAGGGGCTTGCATTCTATACAGCCAGCATCTTCTGCCATACCCAGCCCACTTGAGGGGTTCCATTTCAATCCACTCTCACTGCCTCCTAGGGGACTTCATGTCCCACACCGCCACTGGGAGGCAACAGCCTTGACCCATGTCACATCCACAACAGCTGAGTATGCAACAACCTGACATCTGATCCCAGTTTGGTAGAAAGGCCATTAACCCTGTCTCTGGGGTTGAACCAGAGACAGAGCAGGCAGGAATAGGAGACATACTAAATGGGGCTATGACAGACAGTGGAGTGCCAACCAGGACGCAGCTCACAACAATAGACATTGTTGTACTTACTTGTGCACACAGAAACACTGTGAGAAGTTGTCTACAGAAGCCATCTATGGCAGCAGCAGGTTTTAGACAGCTTTCTCACAGTTAAAATTTTAAACAGAATCTACAATAAAGGGGGAAAAAAATCTGACAAAAAGGAACCCAGGTTTGGTAGCAAATATCTAAAGGCAAGCATTTAGGAGACGAGAGGAGGAGGACTGAGAGTTGAGGGGTAGCTGGGCTACACAGTAAGTTTGAGGCCAATCTAGGCTACAGAATGAGAGTTTGGTGGAGAGGAGCTAGGGAGATGTAAGTGCTTGTTGCACAAATAAGAACTGAGCTGGGCATTGGCACACGCCTTTAACCCCAGCACTCAGGAGGCAGAGGCAGAGGCAGAGGCAACTCTATGAGTTGGAGGAGGAGAAATGAGTCACACCCCAGGACCTGGGAGGCAAAGACAAGAGGATCTCAGGGCCAACTGGACCAGCTAATCTAGCCACAGCAGCAAGCTCCAAATGTCTCAAAAAGCAAGGTGACACTAGAGAGATGGCTCTATTTACAAAGGACATGGGTTTGGTTCCCAACCCACATTATGCAGCTCACAACTGCAGTTCAAGAAAGCTGATGCTGCCAGGCAGTGGTGGTGCACACCTTTAACTCCAGCACTCGGGAGGCAGAGACAGGTGGATCTCTGCGAGTTTGAGGCCAGCCTGGTCTACAGAGTGAGCTCCAGGATAGCCAGGGCTGCACAGAGAAACCCTGTCTCAAATAACTCACCTGAACCCCCCAAAAGAAGTAAAGCTGACCCCTCTTCTGCACTCAGTTGTACCTCAGGTGCACATATCCACACAGACACACAAATGTGTGATCTAAAAATAAATATTTAAAAAGCAAAACAGAGTGGAAAGTGATGAAGGAAAACACCAGATATCGACTTTTGGTCACCACACACACACACACACACACACACACACATGCTTGTGCACCCCCCACATGAACCCAAACATAAACACATGTATACACCCCCCCCCAAAAAAAAACCAAGAAGCACAATAATGGAAGAAAACACAAAAATCCACACTCCTGGGGAAATACAAATTCCCCTCTTCAGCAAGCATTTACTATGTATACACTAGGCACTGTCATTATTGAAGGGAAGGAGATGGATCGGTGGCAGAGCTAAAGTCTCTGGCCCTGGGTTTCACCCTAAGTGAAAACACCGCATGCATACCCACCCACCACTACCTCACGGCCATGCATGCGCGCGCGCGCACACACACACTGGGGATGTGGGTCTAGGAAGGGTGATCCACAGTGAGAATTGGCACCCTCGGCACTCTCACCATGTGTGAAGTGGCAGCACCTGGTGTCAAGGGCTACTGTGGGGTGGGAGCTCAGCATAGATAAGAAGCTCCACTGGCAGGGAACAAACTGATTTTCCTCAGAAAACCCTCAGGCCCCGACTGTGGTCTCAGTGCAGGCAAGGGGGCAGAGCTAAGAGGTGGGGACAGTAGCTGCATCATGCATTTCCCACACCCTGCTTTACAAAAAATGTCCAATATAGAACAGACGGCCAAAGAAAGGAAGGGTGAGAGACCACACTGCTTTGTTCCGGAACCATCCAGCTCACTCACTCTAAGGTTACTGTTTCTCCCCCAATCAGTTTTTTTTTCTGTTTCTTTTGAGGCAGGTTCTCACTATAAAGCCCAAGCTGGCCTCAAACTCACAGGAATCCTTCTGCCTCAGGCTCCACAATATGTACCACAACACAATGCCCCAGTAGGTCTTCCGGAGGAAATTAAGATGGATGTGCACAGGCTGGGGAGATGGTTCAATGGGTAAGAATGCTTGCTATGCAAGCAATGAGGTCCAAAGTTCAAGTTCCTTCCTCCACAAAAAGCGGGGCTGTCTGTACATGGTTGCAACCCAAGCACTGACAGGCAGTGTTATAAAAGGGAGGCAGTCTTAAAATATACAAAGTTTACACTAAAGGACTAATCAAACTAAATTAAAAAAAAAAATCCTAACAACAAAAAATCTTAAATGTTTTCGGTATGTTTATTATTTTGTTTTGGGCTACATCTATAGCAATCCACAAGTAGTGGTTTAGACATGACTGCAAAAACTGATTTCAGTCCCAGCCAGTTTGCTGGAGGCTGAGGCACTGTCTTTAAAAGGGGGCAGCTACTGAGATGGCTCAGTGAGTAAAGGCACTTACCACAAGCCTGAATGACAACTGAGTCCGATCCCTGCAACCCATATAGTGGAAGGAGAAAATCAACTTCTGTGAGCTGTCCTCTGACCTCTGTGTGTGACTGTGTGTATGTGTGTGTGTGCGCGCGCACACACACACACACAAGCATACACACACACACACACACACACACACACACACACACACAGAGAGAGAGAGAGAGAGAGAGAGAGAGAGAGAGAGAGAGAGAGAGAGAGAGAGAGAGAAAGGAACCGTCTGTAGAGGCTGAGTGTGTGCTTTAGCACGAGTAAGGCCTGGGTTATCCCCAACACCAAAACACTCTCAAATTCTTCTGACAACAGCACCTTCTGCACACTGATTTAGCTGGCAGACGGGCTACAAGAAAATGTGATCTCCTCCTGACAAATCCAGCAAGGATCAGAGTAGCTTGGCTGGTACTCTCCTGAGAATCTTAACTTACCTTGAGCTTTAAGATGGAGAGCTTCACTGACAGCCTCAGAATCCCCGTACCGTTTAGATTTCTCCTGTAATACAGTGTCCAAAGATTCCTGAGCCATCCTCCGTGCTGCCATGTTTCCGTCTCCTACAGTAAGAGAAGCCACACTAATCAAGACAGCTTGCTTCAGGGTAAAAATCACTACCAAAAAAAGGGAAACAGAACTGGAAGAATGACCTAGAAAAAGGTATTTGGGAAAGGGGTGACCACCTTGACTTCGCAGTTTGGAGAAGAGCTCACTTCACCCTGAGAACTCTCTGGATGAGTGAATAGTCTCACAAGGTGACAATAAGCTAATAACTGTACAGTCTGAGCTAGTCTCAGTGGAAGAGATCGCTTGCTTCTTTCAACAACACACCAAAGAGCAGCATCCTTTTAGCACAGACCTGAGCTGAGGAAGAACTGGGTGTGATGCTGCAGGCTAGTGATGCCAGCACTTAGGAAGCAGAGGCAATGGGATTTCCACTGCCAGCTCAGCCAAGACTACATGAGAACTTGGAAAAAGGGCTGAGGGACTCAGTGGCTAAGAGTGTTTCTCTTGAAGAGAACCTGAGTTCAGTCCCCAGTACTCACACTGGGCAGCTAACAATTACCTACAACTCTTTTGGCTTCCAGGGGTACCTGCACCCACTTGCCCCTACCTAGCCCAATAAATAAAATCTTCAAAAGCAGGGGGGGGGGGCTCCAATGACCTGAGTGCAATCTGGCATTTGTCAAATAGTCTTCTAATTTCCACCCATGTGCTCTGGGCAAACATGTAACTAGAAATAGACAAAATTAAGAAGACAAAAGTGGGCACAAGGTCACATGTGCCTAAATCTCAGTGCTGATGAAAAGGAGAAAGGAGGATCCCTGGAGTTGACGGCCAGCCAAACTAGCCAATCCATAATCAGACATCAATTTCTGCTGCCCCCAAGATAGGACCTAGTGGTATGCACATGTAACCACTGCTATTTAAGGGGCTGAGCAACAGCTTAAAACCTGTGTGGGCAGCCTTTTCAGGCCAGCCTATACACAGCGAAACCCAGTTTTGTGTGTGCATGGTTTTTTGTTTTTTTTTTTTTTGTTGTTTTTTGTTTTTTTTTTTGCTATTACATGGGAGCAGTCCATGCTGGCACAGGCACTGAACTATGCTCCTCCTGTTTCTCCCTTCTGAGTACTAGGATTCCTGGTGCACACTGCTATGGGAACCCTGTCCTTTTATTTTATTTACTTTTTTTTTTTTCTTTTTGGTTTCAGGGTAGAGTAGAAGGGATTCTAGATATAATATATGATCCACCCACATATTCCCTGACTGGCCTCAAACTTAACATGTAGACTAGACTGGCATCAAAGTGCAGCGTTCCTCTTCTCTCTGCCTCCTCAGCACTGGAATTACAGGTGTGAGCCATCACACTCAGTATGAGGCCCTGCCCTTTTTTTTTCTTTTTTCTTTTTTTTTTTTTTTTTTTAAGGCAAGAAAGAAAAAGACATTGGGAGAAAAAGCAGACTTGAAGAAATGAACCAACAAAGATCAGGTACCTTCGTCTTGAACCTGACCAACTGGGCACTCACTGGGGTTGAGGGCACATTCTCTAAGTAGGAAAAAACTAGGCTGCATTTCTCAGTGACAGCCTGCCTCATGACACGTCCAAATTCAAGAGACAAACCTGCCGTCTGGTCATTTCTATTTCCATCACCCAGTTCCCGCAGGCCCTGGGAAAACAAGTGGGCGGCCCTTGATCTGGGTGGGTTAAGGGCAGGGTCTCCGGGTCAGGTGGTACCGAGATCTAATCAAGGTACCTGACCTGTGCGCACCACCGTTTCCCCACCTAGCCTGGGGCAGCGGTTCCCAGCGCCGGAGGCCTGATGCAAACCGTCCACCGTTACGCCCAGCGTGCCGGGCCCGCTGTGAGCTCCCGCGGAGGAACGGACGCGAGCCCGGGGCCCACCCGGAGTCCTCCCCGTCCCGGGCCCGCCCTCCCTGGTCGCCAGGGCCCAGGCCTCACCCCGAGCGGTGCCGCCCCCGCAGCTGCTGCAGGCTCCGTACCCACGGCCTCGCAGGGCGGGGAGATGCAAATGAGCCAACGGTTTCCGCAGCGCCGAGCTGCGCAGGCGCAGGCCACCGCCTAGCTCCTCAAGCGCAGGCGTCCGCAGCAGCCATCTCGGTTCTCCCGCGCACGCGCGCTGCTCGCTTCTCAGGGCGGAGTCCGCCGAGGCGAAAACTCTCCCTTTGAGGGGAAGCGATAACTAGAAGACACTCGGAAAATCGGCGAGGGCTCCAGAGCCACGCGCACTGTGTCTCCCTTCGCTTGACCTGTGCTCACGGCCTCCCCTGCCGCCCCGGGAGGGAGCCTCTCTGTTGACGGACGGACGTCGAGGCTAAGCGTCGTCTCTGCGCTTGCGCGCATACAGTGGCCGACAGGAGCCAAAGGCGGAGCCTCGGGCGACGGCTGCGAACCCCACCCTCCCCCACGTGGCTCGCGGACCCGGTGAGGAACGCCCGCACCTGGCCCGGTGGTGGGCGCCGCTGGGAGCTGGCCTCGTGGGCCCGGGCTGGTGGCCTCTGCGCCACCCTTAGGGACTTGGTTTGGTGGAAGGAGAGAACCGGACCAAAGATTGTTGGGAAGCACCTCGCCGCTCCGGGGTGCTCGTCCCTTTCGCTCATTTTATTCATTTGTGCTGCGGCTGTGTACTGGGCACCTTGCATTCTAGGCAGTGGGGCAAGGAGGACAGGACGTGCACGACAGTCAGTGTGTCTCTGGGTTTAGAGGACGCCGGTCCTGCTGTGAATATAATGGTGATGGAGCAAGCGTGGTTGCTTCATCTGTCATGTCTGCTCAAGGGAGGCAGAGGCAGAAGGACTGCTGTGAGTTCGAGACCTGCCTCGGCTATCTAGCCAGGCCCTGCCTCAAAAACAAATAACCGGGGGTTTGTTGGAAGAGTCTGGAGGATCAGGAGTTCATGTACAGCAAAGCCAGTTAGATGACAGTCAGGTCTGCATGAAGTCCTATCTTATAAAGAACGAAAACGGAGGAGATAATTGAATGGGAGAGTAGGGCTGCTTGAACAAGGCTATTTTTATTTCACTCTTGTCTTTTCTTTGAGACAGGGTCTCACTATGTAGAGCAGGCTGGTCTGGAATTCACAGCAGTCCACCACTTCTGTCTCCAGTGTGCTGGGATTAGGTTTGTTTGGTTTTTGCTGTTGTTGATTTTCAAGACAGGGTTTCTCTGTAGCCCTGTCTATCCTGAATTTTGCTTTGTAGACCAGGCTGGCCTTGAACTCAGGGATTACCCTGCTTCTGGCTTACTCGTGCTTTTTAATAGTAATAGTAGTAATAATAATAATAATAAACTTTTGAATTGTCTTTAATATTGTTATTATTTGTATTTAGTGTGCGTGTGTGCACCAGTGCCCAGGAAAGCTATAAGAGGGTGTCATGCATCCTGTGCTGGGGTTACAGGTGCCTGCGAACTGCCAGCTGTGAATGCTGTAAACTGAACTCCAGTCCTCATGATAGAGCCACGTGACTTCTTAGCCTTGAGCCTTCTCTCCAGCACCTCAACTTCCACACTCTTTCTTCTACATAGTCTCACGCTGTAGCCCAGACTGACCTGGAGCTTGTGGTCCTCCTGCTTCAACCTCAATGCTTGGATCACAGTCTTTTACCATGAGGCCTAGCTAAGCACACGTACCAGAGTGTATATGTGGATTTTAGATTCGATTTTCATGCATTTATTTACTATGTGTGTCATATGCACCGTGGCCCACATGTAGAGCTCTTGTGGAATTAACTCTCTCCTTTCACTGTGGGGTGCAGGGATGAGCTTTTGTTTTCCTGCCTCAGCCTCTTAGTTCATGGTTTTAAATTGTTATACAGGACAGTATCAGGAGAGCATAATAGCATTGATTATGGACTGTGTATTAGAAAGAAAACAGTCCTCAGACCAGTGAAGTGGCTATCAGGTTAAAATACTTAACTGCCAAACCTAATGACCCAGGTTCCACCCCCAGGACTCCCATGTTGGAGAGAACTGGCAATTACAAGTTGTTCTCTGACCTCTGCATGTGGACACAGCAAATGTAAGCCAACACTTACACGTGGATAAAATGCAGTTTTTAGAAATTTAAATGAACAAGTATTGGAGAACAGTCAGACTTGGTGGGGGAACATGTTAACCTGTTTGAGACCCTGGCCACTGTCCCTTGCGCTGCCAAATAACATTGTCATCTGTTGTATTTTGTTTATGCCTTGGTGTATAAGTGAATGCCTTCCCCTCCCCCACATCTTGGGTGGATTGTTTATTGAGCCCAGGTTTCATATAGCCTAGGTTAGCTTGAACTCCCTGTATAGCCCAGGCTGTTTCTTGAACTCCAGATCCTCCCGCCTCATCAGCTCATGTAAAGCCTCTGTAATGTAAGCTACTGTATAATGCTGTCTTTGTACACAGTTTCATAGAAAGGTATATTTAACTATGAGATAAGATGAGATTGAGGAGCCAGCAAGATGGCTCAGTGGGTAAAGGTGCTTGCTGCTCAGTCTGATGACCTGAGTTCAGTCCCCCGGACCTACGTGGTGGAGGGAAGGAACTGACATCTGTGCCATGGTTATGCATGCTTGCCCTTCCCCACACAAATAACAAGGGAAAATGTCAGAGGAAACATAATAATTGTCTTTTTTTTTTTTTTTTTTAAGGGATGGGGGATTTAATTTAGCTGAAAGTCAAGTTTGTTTTGAGATAGGGTCTCACTGTGTACCCTTGGCAGGCCTGGACCTCTGTATGTGGACAAAGCTGTCCTGGAACTCCCAGATCTGCCTGCCTCTGCTTCCCAAGTGCTGGGGTGGCACTCTGGACCCTTCTGCACTCTTAGAAGCTCTGAGGAGAGGCCAGGGTGATCTAGATTAGAAGAGTGTTCTCATGCTTGTCATTATCGTGGCCTGCAGGCCACGATAAGTGGAAGTAGCCTTATCTTCTTTCTCCTTTTGGTTTTTTTGTTTTGTTTGTTTGTTTGTTATTGTTTTGGTCTTTTGAGACAGGGTTTCTTTGTATTGTTTTGGAGCCTGTCCTGGAACTTGCTCTGTAGACCAGGCTGTCCTGGAACTCACAGAGATCCACCTGCCTCTGCCTCCTGAGTGCTGAGATTAAAGGCTTGTGCCACCAATGCCTGGCTTCTCCTTTAGTTTTATTCATTTTATTTTATACCTGTGGGCATGCAAATACCATGGCCTGAAAAAAGTCAGAAGACAGCTTTTGGGAGTCCATTCCATTCTCTTTACGGTGTTGGTTCTTAGGACTGAGCTTAGGTCTTCAGACGTGGTAGCAAGGACCTTCACCCACTGAGCCATCTCACCAGCAGCCCTTTTCTTTCTGCTTTTGGCTTTTTGAAATAGTGTCTCACTATGTAGCAGGTTGGCCTCCCACTGGCCAGGACCCTTGTGCCTCAGCCTCCATAGTGCTGGGATCACAGGTGTGCATAAGTGCCATTTTCACCACTAGGGTATCCAGACCCTCATTGCCTGCTGTCCCCTGACCAAGTGTTCCTTTCCATTCAGCACGAAGAGATGGCTTCCAAGCGCATCACACAGGAAACCTTTGATGCTGCAGTGAAGGAGAATATTGAGGAGTTCGAGATGGGAGCTGAGGAGGCCGTTCGAGAGGCTGTGGAGCAGTTTGAATCACAAGGTAGGGTGGTGGACTCAATGCTGGCTCTCAGAGGCCACAGCCCTCAGTCTGACATAACAGCGGGATGCTACTGACTCTATTCCTGCCTGTTTCCATGCATCACCAGCACCCCACCTCACCTTTAATCGACATGTCCTGGGGTGAGTGGTGCGGCTACTGGGTGACAGTGGTGGTGCTGGCTGGGTTTGGAGATCTTGTGCCACATGGCAAGGAGCAGAAGCTGAAGGTGAGTGTGTTCCAGGCTGTTGGTGGAGGCCAGCTGCTAGGCATGAGCACACTTATTCCTCTTGTTATCGGTCTCAGTCTGGCTCTGTGTTGGACCAGTGAAGTCAGCTGGAAGGTAAGAGAGAAGGTCTGCCTCCAGGGCACAGAAATGGGGTGCCCTAGTGGGTACTCAAGTAAATACTGGGAGCATGACGGGAGAGGAAACTCAGTGATAAAATACTTGCTGAGTTTGCCTTGCGTTGGTCCCCAGAACCTACAATAAAAGCCAGCCGTGATGGGGTGTGTTTGTTTTTGTTTTTTTGGAGGGTTGTTTGTTTATTTGCTTGGGTTTAGTTTTTGTTGTTGGTTTAGTTTGAGGCTTGGGGATGGCTTTGGAGGGAGTGTTTGAGACAGGGTTTCTCTGTGTAGCTCTAGCGATCCTGGAACTCACTCTATAGACCAGGCTGGCCTCAAGCGCACGGGGATCCACCTCCTGAGTGCTGGGATTTAAGTCCACACCCCCACACCCGCAATAGCATGTGTTTGTAATCCCAGCACTGAGAGGTAGAGACAGGTGGATTGCTGGGGCTTGCTGGCCAGCCAGTTTGGTCTAATTGGTAAGCTCCAAGTTCCAATGAGACCCTCCTCGTCTCAAAAAGGATTACAGCTCCTGAGAAATGATACCTGAGTTTGACCCTAGGCCTCTATGACCCTTGCTCAGGAATACCCCCTGCCACATGATTATCCACACACACATGAACACCCCCCACATGACCATCCACACACACGAAATCCCCACATGACCATCTACAGACACATGAACACTCGCCCACATGACCATCTATACAGGTGAAACCCCCATATGACCATCTCCACACACATGAACACCCCCCACATGACCATCCATACACTCACGAACACCAACACATGCACAAGCATACTCATGTATACAGTATCCAACAGAACACAGCATAGTGGTACACTCTTCCTTGCTTTGTGAGACTGGTTCATATAGTCTAGGCTAGCTTCTAAACTCATTATGTAGCTAAGGTGCGTGAACCCTGGCCCTCCTGCCTCCATCTCCAATGCTGGGATAACAAGCATGCAGCTGCTCTCTCTCCTTGGGAAGCTGAGGCAGGAAGATTACTTTGAATTTGAGGTCAGCCTAGGCTACATAACAAGATACTATCTCAAAAACTCTTAACCCCAGCACTTGGGAGATAGAAGAGTGTAGATCTTTGCCAGAGACAACATGTGTGGCACGGCCTTATTTGGCAGTGGTGGCACGCTCATGCTATGCAGCCTGTGGCTGGCCCGTGCACCTGGAGGTGGGCCTTTGTTGGGGACCTCCTAACCTGAGGGATTTGAGGGGCAGGTGTCTCCTATCTCCAGCAGCCCCACCTTCCCTCTGCAGGGGTTGATCTCAGTAACATCGTGAAGACAACACCGAAAGCGTCCTGGGACGGTCTCCAGGAGCCCACACACGATGTCCTGCAGGTAGGAGTGGCTGTCTGTCTGTCTCCCTCGTCACTGGAAAGAATGGTCTGGAGGGTCTCTTCCCCATCCATGCCCGTGTGGCTGAAATCAGGGTCTGAATGTCAGTGGTTTGCACATCTTGTGGCCAGGAGAGGTCTACAGTCACGTGTCCCAAGTTCAGGGTGGGAGCGAGCACCCAGCCTCTGGGGACAGCTGACTACTTGGAGGACATGTGGAGACACACAGTACAGGTGTGAGCTCTGGGGTCAAGGGCATAATACAATACAGCAAGGGTCTCTCAGCTTTGTGTGGGTTCTGGGGGTCCCAGCTCACATCTTTGTGCTTACACAGCATAACAGCGGCAAAATCGCTGTCCTGTTTTTGAAGACAGGTTTCTCTGTTGTGCTGGAACTCGCTCTGTAGACCAGGCTGGCCTCAAACTCACAGAGGTCACCTGCCTCTGCCTCCTGAGTGCTGGGATTAAAGTCGGGCACCCCCACACCGGGTTGGGGGCAAGGGCGCATATGCTGAGATGCACATATGAAGGTTGGACAACAACTCTGAACAATTTGTTGTGTCCTTCACCTTTGTGCGCCCTTTCATAGGAAACTCCTTTACCCCTTTACCCACCGAGCTACCTCGACGGCCCCTCGACTTACTGTTTTAATCGTCTATTCCTTGTAACATGCTCTGCCAAGTTTCCTAAGGTTAGCTTGGGCAGGGCTGCAAACAGGCATCTCTGCCTGACTTGCCTAGTCTGATGGTTTCAGCTGAGCCTCCCTTTCATGGGTGTGTTGCCAGCAACCTCAGCTTAGCCTTGGCACACATGTCCTGAAGTCATGCCGATAGCCACCAAGAGTGGCTAGCTCTGTGCTTATTTTTCTCGTAATTCCCCAGAGAGCTTAGAGCTGCCTCTGGGGAATATGTGTGTGGTGCAGCTTCACTGGGCTGGGTAAATATCCGGAGAGTGGATGAGAAGGAGCTGTCCATTGGGCAGGTTCTCCTTCCAGAAGCACTCTGTGGTCAGTTACTCTCTCCATCAGCCCTTGCAGCCATCATTTGAGAGATTCCAGTGACTTCCATCTACTGCTCTTGTCGGGCGTTGCTTGGTGACTTTAGCGTGTTTGTACTCACATGTGCAACTGTTTGGCAGGGTGACTGACGTGGCTGGCACTTGTCTGTGCGGCCCTGGTACACAGGCTTCTCAAACCACTAGTGTGGAGCAGTAATAGAGCACATGCCTAGCATGCAGGCCCTGGGCTCAGTCCTTAGTTCTATTGCTGTCAATAGGGCTCGACAGGAACAGGCATTTGTCATCAAGTCTGATGACCTGAGTTTGATCCCCAGGAACCTTGGTCCTATGAGTTGTCCTCTGCTCTCTGCATGCTTGTTGTGGGATACGTGGCTGTGTATGATATGTAAGTAATTTTTTTTTAATGAAAAATAAAAAAAAATAAAAATTGAGGGCTGGGAATGTTTGTAACTCAGTGGTAGAGCACTTGCCACTGCATGAAGCCCTAGGTTCAATCCCCAGTTCTTAAAAAATCAGGCAGAGAAGAGCTGGCTCTGTGGTTAAGAGACGGGCTGTTCTTACACAGGACTCAGGTTCAGTTTCCAGCACCTACATGGCAGTTTACAACCATCTGTAACTTCAATTCAAGGGAATGTGACACCCATAATACATAAAATATACTCAAAGTTGTTCTTTTTAGTAAAGTGATTATATGGTGGCTCATACTTGGGATCCCAGCATTCAGGAAGCTGTTGCAGGTTTCCTGTGAGTTCAAGGCCAGCCTGAGCTATGTATCAAGGCACTGTCTTGACACTGAAGAGATGGCTCAGCAGTTAAGAGTACTTGCTGCTCTTACAGAAGATCTAGGTTTCGTTCCCAGCACCCACAACAGCCTGTAACTCCAGCTCCAAGGGATCCTACTTCCTGTTCTGGCCTTTGAGTGTATTGAGCACATGCACATTTTAAAAAATATATAAATAAAGATCCTGTCTTAAAATAGCAGTATAGGCAGCAGGGCGGTGGTGGCACATGCCTTTAATCCCAGCACTCAGGAGGCAGAGGCAGGTGAATCTCTGTGAGTTCGAGACCAGCCTGATCTACAAGAGCTAGTTCCAGGACAGGCTCCAAAACCACAGAGAAACCCGTCTTGAAAAACAGAAACAAAAAATAGCAATATAGGCATAGAAAATTCCAGATGGATCTAGCCATCCTGGGCCCAGATTCTGGGGTGAGCCTTTTCATGCACGGTTCAGAGCCTAGCAGCGCCAGCTAACATCTTGACATTCTCTGCAGGCTCTTAATGATCTACAGGAGGCCGTGACTGCGTCTCGGCTCCAGGAGGTGTCTACCCACCTTGTCCACTTCTGTGACCAGTGCAGGCAGCAAAAGGCCAGCCGGTACCTGGCAGCCCAGAAGGGAGCCTACCCAATCCTCTTGGCTGCCTGGCAACTTGCTGCTACAAGCGACCAGGGCCTTTTGCTCCAGGCTCTCAATGCTTTGGCAGTGCTGACTGATGGCCAGCCTGACCTCCTGGATGCCCAGGGCCTGCAGCTGCTCGTGGCCACGCTGGCACAGAATGCCACCAACACCGAACTCACCTGCTGTGGGATCCGCTGCGTGCGCCATGCCTGCCTGAAGCATGAACAGAATCGGCAGAGCCTGGTGAAAGCCGGAGTGTTGCCCCTGCTAACTGCTGCTATCACACAGCATGGCCAGCACGCTGATGTGGTCAGGGAGGCTTGCTGGGCCTTGCGTGTCATGACCTTTGATGATGACATCCGAGTGCCCTTTGGCCATGCCCATGAGCATGCCAAGATGATTGTTCAGGAGAACAGAGGCCTAAAGGTGCTCATTGAGGCTGCCAGAGGTAGGAGCAACATTGGTAAGAATGCGGTGGGTGGGCCAACATGGTGACCCAACCATATAGTCCCTACCTAGAACCCCCCCAAGTGAGGGGCTGGGGCGTGGCTCAGAGACCTGCCTGGATGCAGGATGTCCTGGGTTCTTCCCAGGACTGTAAATCTAACACAGCAGCCCTACACTTGTACTTATAAGTACTTTGGCATGTACATGTGTCCAGCTTCAGGTGGCTGCTATGAGTCAGCTGTGAGCAGTCATGTTGAACTTCATACCTTAAATCAAATCTTCTAGCTTCCAACCTGTCCCTTTCATTTATTTGAAATGTCTGAAAGAGCTGGCTGTAGTGGTGTTGTGGTGACACACACCTTTAGTCCCAGCACTCGGAAGGCAGAGGCAGATGATCTCTGTGAAGTCGAGGCCAGTCTGGTCTACAGAGCAAGTGTCATTCCCAGCTAGGAACCTCAAGGTCATGTTGGAAAACTTATCCTGGTGGTGTGGTTTCCTTCCTTCCTTCCTTCAAGACTGTTTCACAATGAAGTCCTGGTACTCGCTATGTAGACCAGGCTGTCCTGGAACTCACAGAGATCCCTCTGCTTCTGCCTTGAGTGCCAGGTTTCATGTGTGTGCCATGTGCAGGCTGGACTTCTTTGCTTAGGGGCTGCCAGAGCAGCTCTGTAGTTAGTTGCCCCACTGTGATGGAGCAGTTTCTGTAGCTGCTGTCAAGGGGCATGGCAGACCCAGCCAGGGGATAATTCTCCCTTGTGCCTGTTGGACGGCCCCTGACAGCTTGTGAAGTGGGAAGTTTGCCCAAGACTAACATTTGTTTGTCCCTGGTCCCTTCCAACTCCAACTCGCACTTATGCCTCTGCACAGCGTTCCCTGACAACCCGGCAGTCCTGAGCGAACTCTGCAGCACCCTGTCCCGCTTGGCTGTGCGGAATGAGTTCTGCCAGGAGGTCATCGACCTTGGAGGCCTTGGCATCCTTGTGACTCTGCTGGCTGACTGCAGTGACCACCAGGTGGAGCCCAACGTCTTCCTCTTTCCGCAGGGCTCCTGCCCCTAAGGCCACAGCTGGCAGACCCCACTGAGGAGAGGGCGAGGGTGACATTATTTTGGGTTCAGAACGCCCACCCATACTCTTGGGCTCTGGTTCAATTCTGCCCCTTTCTTTTCTTGTTTCCCTACAGTGAGACTTTAAAGTCCCCTGCATGCTAGCCCTCTGCCACCAAGTCACACTGAAGCCCTTTTTTACCATTTTTGAGACTGGTCTTGCTCTGCGAAGCCCAGGCTGCTCTGATATTGTAATCCTCCTACTTCCTTCCAAGAACTGGGATTACAGGCTGTGTGTGTGCATGCATGAGCCCGTGTTTGCATGTATGTGTGTGAGAGAGACAAAAGTGAGGCAGAGCCACAGGGTCTCATGTAGTCCATTTGATCTGTGTGTGGGTCTTGCCCGGGCTCAATGTGCTTGATATGGGTGCTAGAACTCAGGACCTTGTGCATGGGGGCAAACACACAGCCCGCTGAGCCCCTGCCCGGGTCCCTCTTGCACATTTTTTACAGTGGGCAGGAGTGAGCAATGGAAATCACATCCCCAGTTCAGGCTCTCAGTCCTCTCCCTGGGCCACATTCCATCCCTACCCGTGTCAAGTGTGTCAGGCAGATCACCCACAAGACCAACCTGCCCTTTCTCTGCACGGTGGGTCACAATCCTGTTGTCACAGGCCTGGGGTGGCCACATGCATTCAATCAGAAACAGTTATAGAGATTTTTTTCAAGACCCCTTCCCACCATCCAGCAAGCAGGAGGCTTGCAGCTGGCACACAAGCCAGGGTGATCTAACCTTCCCTCTACACAGGACCTGGTGAAACAAGTGCTCAGCGCCCTGAGAGCTATTGCAGGCAACGACGATGTGAAGGATGCCATTGTCCGGGCAGGTGGTACAGAATCCATTGTGGCTGCCATGACCCGACACTTGGCCAGCCCCCAGGTACCCACCTCACTGTCAACCCCAGGCACCCACCTCACTGTCGACCCCAGGCCAGCCCCCCAGGTACCCGCCTCACTGTCGACCCCAGGCCAGCCCCCCAGGTACCCACCTCACTGTCAACCTCAGGCCAGCCCCCAAGTACCCACCTCACTGTCAACCCCAGGCCAGCCCCCAGGTACCCGCCTCACTGTCGACCCCAGGCCAGCCCCCAGGTACCCGCCTCACTGTCGACCCCAGGCCAGCCCCCCAGGTACCCACCTCACTGTCAACCTCAGGCCAGCCCCCAGGTACCCACCTCACTGTCGACCCCAGGCCAGCCCCCCAGGTACCCACCTCACTGTCAACCTCAGGCCAGCCCCCAAGTACCCACCTCACTGTCAACCCCAGGCCAGCCCCCAGGTACCTGCCTCACTGTCGACAGGACTAGGTGAAGGTCTGCAGGGTTCCTGGTAGGCTGCACCCCATCAAGCTCTCATGGGGTCAGTGCCCTCGCCACCCATAAGCATCCAGCCAGCAGAGGCCCTCTGAGGGGAGTTGCAGAATATCCAGGGTGGGGTGAGGGTGGGGTGGCCAGTCATGCTGACAGGGAGGGGAATCTGCCATCTGTCTCAGTTGTCCTTCCACAATCAGGTCTGTGAGCAAAGTTGCGCGGCACTCTGTGTTCTCGCCTTACGCAAGCCTGAGAACAGCCGGGTCATCGTGGAGGGCGGTGGGGCGCTGGCCGCCCTGCAGGCCATGAAAGCACACCCGCAGGAGGCTGGCGTCCAGGTGAGTGAAGGGCTGTGCTCGCCATAGCCTGAGACCGAAGGCTCCCTCTCCTCGTCGCCTAAGTGTGTTGAGCCAGGTGTGGAAGCTGAGCGCCTAAGTGTGTTGAGCCAGGTGTGGAAGCTGAGATCCCAGCCCTCCAGAGGTAGGATAGCACAAATTCAAGACTAGCCTGCCTTACAGAATGAGTTCCCGTGCCTGAGTTTATATTTATCTCCCTTTCTGTCTTTTTTGAGACAAGGTCTAATGTAGCCCAGACTAGCCACCAACATTTTTGGCTACAAGAATGACCTTCAATTCCTGATCTTCCTGCCTCCCCCTGCTGAGTGCTATAGTGACAGGCCTGTGCCCCCACACTCATGATGGGGACAGACCACATGCTAGGCAAACACTCTACCAACTGACCCCCCACCCTGCTTTTCCTTGAAACAGGGTATATAGCTCTGTAGATGCATTAGGCCTGGCCACCAGGGTCCTATGTCCTGTGTCCTCAATGCTGGATCCTCAGTCTATGCCGTCACGTCCGACAGTCACTCATAAGCATTGTCGCCATGCACATGACATCCCCATGTAAACCAGTTCTCTGCAGACCCAGCGGTGGCAGATGGTACCTGTGCATCCGGGATTTTAAGGTCCATGAAGGCTGCTGAAACGAACTTTGGCACTCCTTTACCCGTGGCCTCAGTGTAGCGAGTCCAGGGCCTGCCTCAGGGGACTGTGAGTAGCCGTGTAGCCTGAAATCATAGTCTCCGCCCCAGGTGCTTCCTCAGTGCTCGTCTAGGACATGCAATAGGTGGGGCTGAGAAGGTCATGTGAGAACATGGGGCCAGCCTGGCCCAGCATAGCTATCTATTGAACATCTGTCTCACGTCAGAGTGGACCCCAGGCAAACCCCATACTTTCCCGTTCACAACTTAATCTCTTTTCCAGAAACAGGCCTGCATGCTGATCCGAAACCTGGTGTCCCGAAGCCAGGCCTTCTCCAAGCCCATCCTTGACCTGGGGGCAGAGGAGCTCATTTCACAAGCCCGAGCTGCCCACCCAGACTGTGAGGATGTGGCCAAGGCTGCATTGCGAGACCTGGGCTGCCGTGTGGAGCTTCGAGAACTGTGGACAGGAAAGAGGGGTGACCTGGCACCATGACCCTGGCCAGTGAGCTCTGACTCCAGAACACGGGAGCTCTGTGCCCTGCCACTCTGCCCACATGCATGCCACCCAGAGCAGAAGTGTTCAGCAGGTCAGTGGTGAAGAAAGGGCTGGAGCAGCCCCTGGGGCCTGTGTCCCCACGGGCAGCAGAGATGACCTAGTGACCCATCCTTCCCGTGCCTTTCCCGCCCACAGTTCTCGGCTGTTCGGGGCAAAGGGCATATGAACTGCAGCTATGTTGCAGTTTGGGGCCCCTGCAAGCCAATGTTCGGACAGGGTCAGCACTGGGCTGAAGTCCAGGCACTGCTCTAAGCTGTTGGTAACCCTGCTCCTTAAGCAGGCACTATGGCAGAGGAGCTTCCCTAACATCTACATGGGTCCGTGTGGGGGCAGGGAACAGACTCCTGCAAACTGTTGTCTGAACTCCATATGTATGCTGTGATGCTCACATGTGCACATAATAAATGTGATTTTAAGAACTCTACTCCTCATTTTTCTTAACTGTAAAGTGGGCCCAGAACTCCTGGCTCTGCTGGCAGAGTGAGGGGTTTTGGGCTCACCTAGCATACTCTGCCCAGGTCCCTGATACTGCATCCGGCAGATGCAGCCTTAGGGGGCTACTCATAGCTCTGTGGGGCTGTGACTATGGCTTAAAAGAGAACAGAACAGTGGACCCCTCAGGTTGCTACAGGCACTACAGGTATTTGGGGCATAGTCTGGACTACATAGGCTGTAGAGGCTGGGGTCAGGGTAACTGTCTGCCCTGGGGGAGCAGAGACAGCACAGTCCCAGCTGAGCATTGTGGCTGTGAGCACGTAGTCTGACTTGCCGGAGGCTTGCTGTGTTTCTACACTTTGGGGTGTGTTGGGTGAGGAGGGGGCCAGGCATCATTGGCTCTAGTACCTGTCACTCAAAGAAGGGTGACACACCAGCCTCACCCTGTCATGCCTTACTGAGTATTAGGCAACCCGTTTCTCTCTGATCCTCAATTTCCCCATACATGAAAAGCATGCTGTTTTCACCATCTCAAAGGCCCACCTACCCTCCCAACATTCTGTAGGTCCCTAAGTAGGTGAAACCACGAAGTCACAGCATGGTCACCAAGTTGCTCCTGAACCTATGTGGCCTATAGGGTTCAGAGTGGCCTCAGAATCTCCTACTCATACCTCATAGGCTCCCCTTCCCCCTCATAGCTCTGGACCTAGTGTGCCTTTTCCAGAAGGCTCTTGGTTTCCATGGGAACCAGTCTTTGCTGCTGGCTGCTTTGATGTGTTGGGGAGGGGGTTATTCTTACTCGGCCACTCAGATGTCCAAGCCTCCCCCACTGGACAGGAAGAGGCCCTGCCAGCACAGACATGAACCTTGGACCAGGTCAACCCGCCCTTCTCCGCCCGCACTCAGGGGACCTGCCAGGATGTAGGTGAAGGGCCTTCTCAGTTCCATGCTGGCTAGGTTGGATGACTTGGTGTCTGGGCCAGTGATATGTGTGACCGTGGGCAGGCTTTAAACCCAGGGACACTCCCAGTCTAGCCCCTGGCTTCCCTTTGCTGTCCATTCAAAGCGATTTTGCAGCCCACCGACCCTCCCCCCCAACCTCCCACCATTTTCCCCAGCCACCCCAGGCTCCTTTTGTCGCTTGTGTTTGTTTTGATATTTATGTGTATGTCAGGAGGCATGGAGGCCAGAAAAGGGCATTGAGTCTCATGGAGCAGGAGATAACAGGCAATTGGTCAGCTACAAGGAGCAGAGGTCACCTTGCTTGTGACTTCACACATTTGTCTCTCCCACCATCTGTGTGGTGGGTGCCTCCTGTCCCCTAAGGAGCCCCAGCCTCCACTGAATGTCACCTAAATGACTTCAGTCTCACACATTCAGCACAGCGGAAGGGAGGACTCCACCCTCAGCTCCATCACTCTCTGGACCGGACCCCTAGCTGCACAGAGCACTCTCCCTGGAGTGGAGCCTGGAGCTGAGTAACTCTTAGGCCTGGTGGAACCCCACTAAGGGCTGAAGACACCCCCCCATCTCATTGTTCCTGTCTACACAGGGCCACCTCAGGCCAGTCACTTCCCCTGCCTTAGCTAGACGTGTCACAGCCTCAGCTCCCAGTGAATCTAAGAGAATGCCCCCACAAGATGTCCCCTCCTTTGAGGTGGGTTCCTTCTGTTCCTTTGCCCTTGATGTCCTTTGTAATAGCATTGGAGAAGTGGGCTGAGGAAATCTACTGCAGAATCTGTGTGTGTGTCTAGCCTGTCTTCTACTGCTATGTGTTCCTGGGTAATTGAGCTGACTTCTCTGGGACTCATAGAATGAGTGAAATCACCTTTATATCAGTCTCGACTCAAAGTCACCTTGACTGTGTTCAGAATGCCTGCAAACAGGAATCCACCTAGGGTCCAGGAAACAGATAGCTTCACCAAGTTTGTATGGCTTTATTTCTTTGTTTGTATATGGAGACAGTCTCACCATGTAGCCCTGACAGGCTTGAGATTGCTATGTTGACCAGGATAACCCAAAGTCACAGACATCCAACTGCCTCTGAGTCCGAAGCACTGGATTAAAGTGTGTGCCGTCATGGCCAGTTATTTTTGTTTTGACTTTAAAGCACGTATCTTAATTATGCTATATGTGAGTTATGTACATGTGTGTGCAGATGGCTGTGGAGGCCAAGGCATCAGAGCCTCTGTAGCTGGAGAGAGTTGGATGTGAGCCAGCCGATGTGGGTCCTTTGGAAGAGCTATATGTGCTCTCAACTACTTAGCCTTTTGTTTTGTTTTTTTTTTTTTTTTTTTTTTTTTTTTTTTAAGACAGTCTCTTACATAGCAGAGAATAGCCTTGAACCACTAGTCCTTCTGCCTCTGCCTCCCCAGTGCTGGAATCCTGCCATTCATGCTTTCTCATTGTTTTTAAATCTTTGAGATGCCAGAACCCTGAACCCCGCCTTCCAGATGATCTATAGACTTGTACCCATTCCAGAAGCTACATTGCACTGGGGCCCTAGCCCCCCCCTCCTCTTCTTCCTTTATTAATTTTAAGTGATTTATTTAGTATACCAACCACAGTTTCCCCTCCACTCTCCTCCTGTTCCCTCTCCTCACCTCCTTCCTACATCCCCATCCAATCCCCAGAAAGGACAAGGCCTCCTGCAGGGAGTCAACAAAGCCTGGAATATTAAGTTGAGGCAGAACTAAGCTACTCTGTCAGTCTAGAGTCCTTCCAGGAGCTCCCACAAGCTCGGGTCACTGGACCCCTCTCCTTTAGCCAACCTTGCCTTCCTTAATCTTGGGCAGATGACTTTTTGGCTTTAGTTGACCCTGGACCCTGGCCAATAGTAGATTAAAGACATGTCCTTGGGATTCCCAGAGGGAGAGGAAACATGGAAAAGAAGAGACAGTATCTTGCCTGAGGCCAAGCATTCAGAGAGGCTGCAGTCCCTGCCAAATGCTCTCCACTGTGGGGCCACAATGGAGTGTCAGCTGCTGCTGCTGCCAAACCCAGATTCAGCCAGTACCTCTGGCACCATTGGCAGAGGCAGTTCAATGCTGGACCACTGCCTGACCCTTGCCTCAGTTGGCATTGTCGGTAGGGAGCTATGAGGCCTTCCAGGAGCTTGCCTGCCTGCCTGCCTGCCTGCCTGCCTGCCTGCCTGCCTGCCTGCCTGCCTGCCTGCCTGCCTGCCTGCCTGCCTGCCTGCCTCCATCCATCCATCCATCCATCCATCCATCCATCCATCCATCCATCCATCCTTTCTTCCATCCATCCCTCCTTCTATCCCTCTATCCCTCCCAAAGCCCTGGTAGAACCACAATAAGGCTCTCTAGTCTCTGGATGGGAACACCATTCTCGTCGCTTGCCTATCTAACCCTATTAGAAGGTGTTAGGGTTAAAGCCTGGGCTCTGGTGGCCCTAACAATTCAGGCTCAGTCATTCATCCTCAGTGTTCCAATTAAATAACCAAGTAGGTCTTGGGCTGGGGCTCTGTTGGATAGTGTTCACCTAGCAAGCCTGAGGTCCTGGTTTCCATCCTCAGCACGACATAAGTAGGCATGGTGGCACACAATTGTCATCCCAGCACTGAGGATGTTGAGGCAGGAGAATCGGGAGTTCAAGGGCATCCTTGGCTATAAGTCTAAGTACAGTGTATGCTACATGAGACCCTGTACCAAAAATTAAACATGGAAGGCTTGGCATAATAGTGCAGACCTTTAAATATCAGTACTGGGGAAGCAAAGGCAGGTGGGTCTCTGAATTTCTGACAACCTGGTCTACATGGCCAGCCAGGACTACATGGTGGCACCCTGTTACATCAAAGGCACTGACACAGATGGTTTTGTGGCTAGCATAAAAATGTTGGGCATGGCCACGCGTGTTT
Source organism: Cricetiscus sungorus (assembly GCA_030556225.1). Lineage (NCBI taxonomy): Eukaryota > Metazoa > Chordata > Mammalia > Rodentia > Cricetidae > Cricetiscus > Cricetiscus sungorus. Next base: position 34,634,345 of record JANBXA010000031.1, read on the forward strand.
GTCAGCCCAAGTGGGCAGAAGTAGGAGGATATATGGGGCTTGCTGGCTGTCAGCCCAGTCTGGAGATCCAGGTTCAGGGAGATGTGGAGAACAAGTGTACAGCCAGCGTACACTAAGACACTGGTTTCCTGCACAAGACTGCACACACTCACAAACAGGCAGTGAATGGCCACACGGCAAAGAGGAACATGGGAAGAGGTCTGCTGATCCCCTAGTCCAGTTTTACCTTCAGCATTGATTTTTATTACATTTATTTATTTTAATGTATTGTGAGTGTGAATCTCACATGGCAGCTCATGTGTAGAGGTCAGAGGACAACTTTCAGGAGTCAGTCTCTCCTTCCACTGTGTGGGACCTGGGAACTGAACACAGGTTGTCAGTCTCTGAGGACTGGTTGAGCTATCTTCTCAGAAGCCCAAGGTTCATGTTCAAATAGAAGGCAAGAGGTATGTGCATAGCTAAATGGTCCTGTTCAGGCAACGTCCTTCGCCTGTGATTGACCCATGGCTGTCTGAGCTCCATTGGCATCTGCAAGGTGGTCTGACAGGAAGTTGGAACTGGGGAGCCTTTGCCAGAGGCAAGTTAACTTCCAGTTTGTCAGCACCCTAATTCAGCCTTCTTGCAGCAGGAGAGCCCTGGGGAAGTTCTAATGTCGGGGGTCCCTTGCTTAAATATTCTGATAGACAAGGGAAGGCACAAGTGCCTCCCTCGTGTGTGTGTGTGTGTGTGTGTGTGTGTGTGCGTGCGTGCGTGCGTGCGTGCGTGCGTGTGTGTGTGTGTGTGTGTGAGCATGCGTGTGCCTACATGACTTTATATGTGCTTTGTGTGTGTACGTATCCTGGAATCCAGACAAGGGCATCAGATCCCCTGGGACTGGAGCTACAGGCAGCTGTGCAGTGCCACATGGGTGCTGAGAACTCAGCCCATATCCTCTGCAAGAGCAGACAGTGCTCTTGACCTCTGAGCCATCTCTCTGGCTCCACAAGTGTATCTCTAGAATATCTTCATTCCTAATAGGAAGACCGCAGTGAATGAATCTGTGGGACATCCCATGGTGGCAGGCAGATAGTGGCTTCCAAAATGAGAATCTGCATATTTGAACTTTAGGGATGAAGATTCGGGGAATTTATATAGCTCTGAAACCTGAGCCCTAAGTATTAAGCTTAGCCCTGCTCTCTCCCAAGATCCTCCCGTGCTGAACTTAATCCCCACTGGCCTTGCCCAAATCTATGGGAAATAAAAGTTTATTTCTGGAGCTGGGCAGTGGTGCCACATGCCTTTAATCCCAGTATAATGGGCGGCAGAGGCAGACAGATCTCTATGAATTCAAAACCAGACTGGTCTATAGAGTGAGTTCCATGATAGCCAGGGCTACACAGAGAACCCCTGTCTCAAGAAAAAGGAAAAGGAAGAAAAGAAAGAAAAGGAAAAGAAAAGAAAAAAATAAATGCTCCCAGGAGGTCAGAGAACAGAGTGGGCTTGCAGATGGTCCTGGGGACAAGGAGCATAGGTTGGTGTGTGTCTCTCAGCTGTGAGCACTGTCAAAGCCTGCTATGACCCTCCACAGAGAGTCAGGGCCTTGGGCATGTTATATGCCATGGCACAGGTGTGTGGAGTTCAAAAAACAACTTTGAGAGTCTGTTCTCTCTTTCCACCATGTGGGTCAGGATATTAAATTCAGGTCATTAGGCCTAGTGGCCAGGACAGTGCCTTTACAAAGAAGCAGCCTAATTCCATCTTAGGTTTGAAAGTCATCTGATAGTTAAGACAGACTAGGCTCGTTCCTGTTTATGAATAAACTGTTCTCAAGGATTGCCCTATGCCCCACCTGTAACCTTAACTACAAATGGTTCTGTACTGCCTGTTCCAGGAAATGGCAACCAAGAATTCATTTCAAGTTATGCCCACCTTGTTATGACTACCATTGCTGTGGGCACCTTGTTAGGACCACCTTGCTGTAACCACCTCAGAACCATATCTTTGTTTTAGGGGTCATTATAACTAACTCATTATGCTTATGTTCTGCTTCTATAACCCCACCTATTTGCTTGCCAAATCCCCTATTTGGAAATCTCCTACCGAGCTATAAAAACCTTACCTTCCCCATGCCCAACGGTGATTTTTTTTGTTTTGTTTTGTTTTTTAAAATATTATTTATTATATATACAGTATTCTGTTTGCATGTATGCCTGCAAGCCAGAAGAGGGCATCAGATCTCGTTATAGATGGTTGTGAACCACCCTGTGGTTGCTGGGAATTGAACTGAGGACCTTCCCACCCCACATGAAGCTTCCTTTAGTTAATTGCTTGCTTTAATTTGGCCATAATTTGGGTTGGCGATCTGATCTTTCTCCTCAAATCTGTGGGATTAACATTTATCCACGGATCCATCTTGATGGCTTCCTTACACTGTTTTCATATCGGGTGGTCAGGGACAGGATTGAGCATCAGATTATTCTGCCTAAGGCTTGAACACAGTTGCTCGGATCACTCTGTTCCCTACTGCCTTACTCCCTTTCCAAGGAGCTCAATTTCACGTATACATTGACCAACTAAAGTGCTGTGTAATCTCGGGCAAAGAGCATAACCTCTCTGTGTTTAGTTTCTGTGTTCCCTTTGACCTGTGATCGTGTTTATTGTTTTGTTAGCGGGTAAGAGCTTGTGACCCAGAGATGTCACTTTCAGAAAGTCAGACAGATCACGTCAGCAGGATTCCATTCCAGTTCTGATTTTCACATTTGCACAGGAGCCGGAGTTGCAGAGGGAGGCTGAGTGATCTGGAGTTTCTGCCCTGTGTGTCATCTGTAGGGGAAGGAGGGGCTGAGAATTAGCAAAACGTCCTTCAACTGTCAAGGTCTAAGTTCAGGGAGGAGTAAGGCTTCTGCACCGAGCGGGAATCTGGGGAGTCAGCGCTCCCGGGGACAGCAGACCAAGCCGGGGCGGAGGGGATCACTACCAACACGGTCTGCACCTGGCGCGCCCGTCCCAAGGAGGATGCACCGCCCATGACGGCTGTGATTGGTCAAGGCGCGTGTACGTCTTTGGAGTGGCATCCAATCATCGTCGTCCTCCAGGCTACACCCTCCACACAGCCTCGCCCTCGCCCGCACCCAGCTCACTCAAGCCCCAACCTTGCTCTTCAGAGATTGGCCAAAAGCGCTGCCCATTTGATGCTAGGCTTTCACCCTCGCACGCCTCCAGGCCCGCCTCTTCCCTCCCGTTATTGGTCAAAAGCGCTGCCCATTTTTTGTGGGCTCCAATCCTTGCTTCTGTCGAACTCAGCAAACAGGAGCCGCCTCTCCACGTAGCCTCGCCCCTCCCGTCGGCGATTGGTAAAAAGGATGTCCGTTCGCGTCATTCTTCGCGAGTCTCGCCGTCTGCGACGCTGATTGGTCAGCGCCCGGCCAATGACGGCACAGCCTGGGACCCGCCCGGGCCGCGAGCTGCGGAGAGCTAGAGGCGGGGCTGCGGCGGCTGAGGCGGCTGTGGCGGTGGCGGTGGCGGTGGCGACGACGCGTCCAGCAGGTGAGCGCGACCCGAGCAGCGCAGGCGTCACGGGGCGGTGAGGGGTGGCGGGGTCCGCGCGGCCCGGGTCGGGAGGAAGCGCGGCACGGGGCGTTTCGTTGTGACAGCAGTGTCGCGAGCGCGGAACACGATAGATCCCTTCACGCACACTGTGTGTCGCGCGTCCTCGGGGTCGCCACGGCCAGGCCGAACCCTGATCTCACACCGAGCTGCCCTGTGGGTGACAAGCCCGCAGAGACCGAGGTGGCAGCTCACTCACCCCGCACCCGTGCTTCAGTGACCCATCCCCTCACCGATCTTCCCCAGCCCCGCTGTCCCTCTTCGGAACCTGGGTGCCACCGGGCTGAGGCTGCCCTCTGCTGCACACGTGCACTTGCGTGCCTTTCCAGGTCCCTGTCGCTCAACCAAAGCTTCACGCCCTAAGCGAAGCCCACCCAACTTTTCTCTTGCAGTTAAAAAAAAACAAACAACACATTTTTCTTTTTTTTCCTGTGCAGTTGTGTGTGGGGTGCTTCGTTTTTGGAGGCAGGATTTCACTGTGTAGAACCTATTGGTCTCTAACTCAGAGATCTCCCTGCCTCTGCCTCCCAAGTGCTTTTTATTTATTTTTAACAGTGCTTTTTATTTATTTCTACTTTTTCATTTTATTGCACTTGTTTATTGACTACATTCAGGGTCAAGGTCTTGCTCTGTAGCCCAGGCAGTCCTTGAACTCTTATGAAGAGTGCTTGAGGGCAGGTGAGATGGCTCAGCAAGCTCTGTCCCCAGTATTCAACCGATGAAAGCCGAGAACTGACTCTCTAAAGTTGTCCTCTGTTGTCTACATCGCTCTGTGGCCAGAAACACACACACACACACACACACACACACACACACACACACACACACCACTTTATAGCATATTTTTTTAAAAAAGACTGACTGACACACTGTGATGGCACTTATCTGTTATTCCAGCACTAGACAGGTAGAAGTAGAGGGATCAAGAAATCTTGCATAGTGAATTTGAGCCAGCCTGGGATCTTTGAAACTGTCTCAAAAAAGAAAGAAAACGAGAGAGAGAGAGAGAGAGAGAGAGAGAGAGAGAGAGAGAGAGAGAGAGAGAGAGAGAGAGAGAGAGAGAGAGAGAGAGAGAGCGCTGTATGGTCTGGAGCTGAGTTGGTAGAGTGCTAGTCTGAACCCCTGAACTCTATCCCTAGCAACATATTAGCTATAGCAATGGTGGTACCCTTGTCATCTCAGCACTTGGCAGCGAAAGCAGAGATATTGAGAGTTCATGTCTAGCCTGAGCTACACAGAGACCCTGTCTCAAAAACAGAAGAGCCAGGGCTTGACAGCTTTCAAGTAATTTCTGGCCTTAGAGTAATGCCATTAGCATGATACCCAGAATGATCCCCATTTTACCAGGCTCTGCCTGTCCCGCTTGAGCCCTGAACCCACCCCCTGGCAGTGGCTTGATGCTTGTGTTTACCTCTCTGGAGCTGGTGGAGGAGGGGAATCGCTACCATACTCCACGCCATTCCCAGGCATTTCTCCCAAGTCATGACTGATTGGATCCAGAAATGTGCCTTCACTGGAAGGCACAGCCCCTAGGTGGGTGCCTGAGCATGTGTTTCCAGGCCTTGGTGGGTGTGGAGGTGTGTGTGTGTGTGTGTGTGTGTGTGTGTGTGTGTGTAACATCTGGGGTGCTGTTGGCTGTGATCAGACCAGGCCCTCTCTGAAACTTGCCCAAGCTCCTTGACTGCTCAACAGTAAGGAAATACTTCTTAGAGTTGGGAGGGCTTAGTGTTTCAACTGCTTACAGCTTCTCATGAAAAGGTGGGGGCTTAGATCAGAGAAGAAAGATTTTTCTGGAAGTTTTGTAGTTCTTCCAAATCCAGTCTACATGTGTACAGCATAGAAGGAGGATGGTAGAAAATCAATAAAGGTCCTATTTCCTGTAAAGGCTGGCCCTGTGCTGTCACTCTCAATGGTCTTTCCCTTCACTGAGGATAGTGCCAGGACGTTCCTCCTGGTCACATCACCTTCAGATTCTCCTGTGGAAACTGTAGCCTTTGGGACTTTCCATTAGATTTCACACAAGGTCATGAGGTACAGCTAGTAGTAGGATACTTCCTTGATATTTTTAAGACCTTTGGGTTTCACCCTCAACCTTACAAAAAAAAATTATAATATGTGTGTATGGTGTATATACTTATATATAAGGTAGTGTTTGTATTTGTTATGTACATGTGCATATGCATGTGTACAGATGTTCTTTTGAGTGTGAGTATGGGATATGTGAGATGTTTGCAGGTGTGCATAAACACAGAGACCAGGGGAGGATGTTTGGTTTTGCTTCAGCAACCATGTCTGGCTTTTTACATGGGTACTGGGGATTTGGTCTTTCTTTTCTTTTCTTTCTCTGTATTGCTTTGAAGCCTGTCCTGGAACTAGCTCTGTAGACCAGGCTGGCCTTGAACTCACAGAGATCCCCCTGCCTCTGCCTTCCAAGTGCTGGGTTTAAAGGTGTGCACCACCACCACATAGCTCATTCTTTTATATACATTTATACACAGATATGTAGAATGTACATATAAAATTAAATTTTGATAATGTAAGTGATATATGTAGTTAAAAAATCAGTACATGCTATCAATGGTGTACTTCTAGCCCTTGGGAGGAGGCAGAGGCAGGTGGATCTTTGTGAGTTTGAGGCCAGCCTGGTCTACATAGTGAGTTTCAGAGTAGCCAGGGCTACATAGTGAGACTGTTTCCAGTAAATCAGTATCATCAGGCATGGGCAGTATGCCTGTGATTCTAGTTCCAGGGAGGCTGAGGCTAGAGGCTAGTGAGTTCAAGGCCAGCCTAAGATACTTAGCAAGACCCTGTCAGAACAAAAAGCAATTAACAAAGTAATGGTAACCACCTGAGTATAGTGGTGAAGGGCTGTAATTCCAGCATGAGGGAACCTGAGACAATATGAAGGCCAGCTTGGACTATTTAGTTAAGACCTTGTTTCAACAAAACCAAACAACTGAAAACCCCAGTAGTGCCTGTTTGGTGCCCATACCCACCACCTCAGCATTTAGGAGGTAGAGACAGGAGTAGTAGCAGTTCAAGGTCATCTTCAACTACACAGTAAGTTCAAGATCCACTCGGGATACTTGAGACCGAGTGTCAAGTAAAGCATAAAACAGATATCAAATAGCAAGATTATAGCCGACTGTGGGGTCTGCACAGGCTCTTGTTGCACAGGGGCCAGTGGGGAATGAGCATGGGTGGGGTCAGCGCCCCAGTCTCGGTGTACACCCCCTCAGAGTGCCCCGATGTTGTGTTTAGGTGCAGCTGTGGGGTGCCAGATCAAGGGGAATACCGGGCAGTTGTTTTCTGGTGAGATGGTAGAAGAGCTGACATTAGCCACTTCAGACAGAATCGCTTTAAGGGCTCAGGCCTGCCCCTGTGGCAGATTAGCAGCAGTGCAGGAAAGCCTTTGATGTCCTGGCCCAGGAAGCAGGCCCACAATGAACTTGACTCCTCCTCCACAGTGAGGTGAAAGGTCAGGTTATATCCCAGTCCGCGCTGCAAAAAGCACTAGAAGAAATCTCGCAGAAGAGACAAGATGAGACCTGCCATCCTGCAGTGGGTGTTCAAGATTAACATGGAGGATGGACCCTCTGATCCTGAACAGCTCCCCAACTTGGGTCTTGATAGTTTAGGATAAGGCACCCCAAGAAAAACAGTTGTGAGGCAGGGGAGACGGCCGAGTAGTCTTGTACAGCCATGAGGACCTGAGTCCTAGAACCTATCTAACAAAAGTATGGAATCCCAGAGCAGGAAGATGGAGACCAATGGATCCCTGGGGCCTGCAGTCGTAACTTGACATGTCAATTCCTAAGCCAGTAAGAGGTGTAAGGCTCAAGAAATAAGGTTAGGGCGGAGGTTCTCAACCTTCCTGGAACCCTTTAATACAGTTCCTCATGTTGTGGTGACCCTCCAACCACAAAATTATTTCATTGCTACTTCATGAATATAATTTTGCTAATGTTATGAATCATAATGTAAAGATCTAATATAGAGCCCCCCAAGGTGTCAAGACCCACAGGTTGAGAACCACTGGGCTAAAGTTCAACTGTGAAAAGGAACCTGATAAGGACACACATATCTAAGTGCATACATGTATAGACACAGACACATTTACACACATGCATGCACACATACCCCACACATGCATGCATTCTCCTGCACATACACACACATACAGAGAGACAGAGAGAGAGAGAGAGAGAGAGAGAGAGAGAGAGAGAGAGAGAGAGAGAGAGAGAGAGAGAGAGAGAGAGAGAGCTCGTCACTTGTTGTTTTGGTGTTGAAATGAAGGTCAAGGGTTCGTGGCTGCTAGGCATGTATTTTACCAGAGAGCTTGGCTCACAGATCCATTTGTTGTCTGTCTATCTATTTATCTGTTTGTCTGTCTAGCTATCATCTATCATTTGTGAAACAGGGTTTCTCTATGGGGCCCTGCCTATCCTGGAACTCATTCTGTAGTTCCAGCTCGTATAGAGTTCATAGAGATTTGACTGCCTATGCCTCCCAAGTGCTGGATTAAAGGCCTGCACTACCATGCCCAGCTATAAAATTTATTCCTTTGAAAGCTGGTGAAGTGAATCAGCAAATGGAGGTGCCTGCAGCGAAATCTGGTGACTTAAGTGTCATCTCAAGACTTGTGTGGAACTACAAGTTGTCCTCTGACCCCTCCCTCCCAAAATAAATGGCTTTTGTTTTTGTTTTTGTTTTTGTTTTTTTGAAACAGTGCTTCTCTGTGTATCCCTGGTTGACCTGGAACTAGCTCTGTGGACCAGGCTGGCCTTGAACACACAGAGGTCTGCCTGCCTCTGCCTCCCAAGTGCTGGGATTAAAGGTATGTGCCACCATGCCTGGCTATAAATGGCATTTAAAAAAAAAATAATGTTTTGGTTTTTCAAGACAGGGTTTCTCTGTAGCTTTGGAGCCTCTCCTGGCACTCGCTCTGGAGAATGTCCCAGAACTCACAGAGATCCGCCTGGGCAAGTGGAGGCAGGCTTTAAAGCCAGTTTCATCTACACAGGTGGTTTAAGACCAGCCTGAGCTACATGAAACCCTGTCTCAGGCATCTCAAAAATAAATCAATAAGCCAGGTGTGGTGGCACATGCCTTTAATCCCAGCACTTGGGAGGCAGAGGCTGGCGGCTATCTGTGAGTTTGAGGCCAGCCTAATCTATATAGTTTTGGGCCGGCCATGGCAACACAGTGAGACTCTGTCTCAAAAGTAAATAGATAACGACTAGAGAGAGATGGCTCAGCAGTTAAAAGCACTGGCTGCATTTTCCGAAGACCGAGGTTATAATGCCAGAACTCATGTGGTAACTAACTCCAGTTCCACGTGAATCCATATTGCTCTCTCCTGCCTGCGGCAGGCACTGCACATATGTGGGTACACAGACATACCTGCAGGCAATCACCCATATACATAGAATAAAAATAAATAAACCTTGTAAAAAATGAATGAAACAAATGCATTAGTTTTAAAATTCATTTTGTACTCAGGTGTGGTGGACCAGGCCTGTAAGCCCAGCACTCTGGGGCTGAAGCAGGATAACTGGACCCAACAGCACTCTGAGCCGCAAACAGAACCTGGTGTGTTTTTGTCTTTTGGTGGGGAGGGCCCACGGGTGGGAGGGTGGACCTGGGAGGAATGTAATTGAGTGTGGTCAGGGTATATTGTATGAGATTCCTAATAAGTAATAAAAATATGTTGGGAAAAAAGAACAAAGGGAAAAATAATCATTTTGCTTTTGGCTAGGTGCATGGCACAGATGTAGGACAGTTGCCTGACCCTAGGAAGTCATGGTTTCATTCTCAGCATTTTATTTGCTTATTTTCTTCTTTATCTTTTCTGTATGTGAGTGCATGGATACAGGTCATAGTGTATGTCTGGAGATCGGAAGACAATCTTGGGTGTTCTGCCACAGACAGGGTCCAAAGGCTAACTGGCCTTTGATTTCCAGGGATTCTTTTGTCTGAACCTCCCATCTCACCACTGGGATTACAGATGCACTTACCACTGTACCTGGCTCCAAGGGGTCCTCAGTGTTGTGTGGCAGATTCTCGGGTTGTCAGACTGGTGTGGCAAGCATTTTCTATGCTGAACCATCTCTCTAGTACCAGACTGCATTTGTGTTTGTATGGTGATGGTGGATGTCCACGTGTGTCTGTACATATCTGTGCCTGTATTTGAAGCAGATGTTTGGTGGTGTCTTTTTTGGTCATGTTTCCCCTATTCCCTTAAGACAAGGTTTCTTACTAAACCTGAAGCCAGCCGTTTTGACTTGGCCAGTTAGGTGGCCAGCAAGCTCCTGGGATTTTCCTGTCTTTACAACCCAGTATTGGAATTATATACATACTATGCTATGCCTGGATTTTCTGTGGGTGCTTGGGATTTGAACTCAGGTACTCTTTGAAAAGTTTTAACGTACTAAGTTTTACATTAATTGTGGGAGAATCGGGGTAGAAGCGAGTGGCTGCATGGAGCAAGGAACAGGTGTTGATGGAGATCAGAGGACTTGTGGAAGTTGGTTCTTTCTTTCTACCATGTGAGCCCCGGAGGGAGAGCTTGGGATCAAGATTGGCAGCAAACCCCCTTTATCCTATGAGCCCTCTCACACACCTAGAACTCCGCTCCTATTGATTTTACAATAAGTACCCACCAAACCATCTCCCAGAGTCAAAAATGCAGCTGGGAGGGGTTTTTAAACATATTTTTATTTTATGTGTATGAGTTCTTTACCTACATGTATGTCTATGCACCCACATGCATGCCCGGTGCCAGCAGAGGCCAGAAGAGGGTATCATATTTCCTGCAACTGGAGTTACAGATGGTTGTGAGCAACATGTGGGTGCTGGGAACTGAACCTGGGTCCTCTAAAAGAGCAGCCAGTGCTCTTAAACACTGAGATAGCTCTTTAGCCCCATAAGTGCATTTTTTAATTTTAAATATTAATGCCTAAAAAGATTCTCTGGCAGTGGTGGTGCATGCCTGTAATTCCAGGCTGTGGTGCAAGAGAATAGAGCATTCCTGGCTTCTTGGGCTAATAGTTAGATCCTGCCAACAAAACAAAACAAAACACTTTAATCCCAGCACTCAGGAAGCAGGTGGATCTCCATGAGTTTGAGGCCAGCCTGGTCTACAGAGTGAGTTCTAGGACAACTAGGGATACACAGAGAAACCCTGTCTTGAAACAAAAGAAAAAAGAAAAAAAAAAGAAAGAAAAGAAAAAAAAGATACAGTCTCAAAAGTAGATCGGTGGGTAGATAGACAGACAGACAGATAAAATTAAAAGAGTGCTGTGTGGTGTGAAAAGAAGGTATATATAAAATAGGACTGCAGAAGTAGAAGGCTGTCCGCTGTTGACCCTCCAGGTCATTGTGCTATTTTTAAATGTGCCTGTTTGACATGTGTTTTCTTACTGGGGAACCTTTTTCGCCGTCTTGCAGCATGCTCACATCCCAGGGGCTTTTGTTCTGTGAAGGGAGCACAGCCGAACACAGCTTTTACTACAGCCCATTGTTCTGTTTCATTATCGGCTACCAGTCTTTCACTGTGAGCCCAGTAAGGTGACACAAGCTAGCACTTGGGAGACTGAGGCTAGAGTATCCCTGAGTTCAAGGCCAGTCTGGGCTACTGTATATTGAGACCTTGTCTCAAAAGTAATTCTGCTTGGCATTGGTAGGCACACCCTTAATTCCAGAACTTGGGAGGCAGAAGCAGGCAGATCTATGTGAGTTTGAGGCCAGTCTGATCTACAGAGCAAGTGCCAGAACAGGCTTCAAAGCCACAGAGAGACCCTGACTTGAAAAACAAACAAAAAAGTAATTCCGTGGATGTCCTGAAACTGAGACCTGGGGTCCTCATGAGCAGGGGAGATGACATAGAGACAGCTGTCAGGGGGAGGACTAGCAGGATATGAAGGAGCTCCTGTAGTGATGGGACCACAAGCCAAAACCCTCCAGGGCAGCCACCAGACCAGATAGATTATTCCCAGAGCCGCCAGAGGAACATGGTCCCACCAATACCTCCACCAGGCCCCCAGCAAAACAGAGGGCTCCCTCTGCAGTCCCATGTCACCTGAGTCATAGACATTTGTGACAGCAGCTACAGGGAATGAATACAGGAGGTGTGTGGTGACTGTTCTGCTGACAGAAGGCTTGGGCTCAGCCAGGCAAGGGGGACAAACATCTGTGACTCCAGCACTGGGGAAGGTAGGCAGGAGGAGGCCAGAGATTCAAGGTCAGCTTGGCCCACTCTGTTTCAAAACATTACAGAAAGCAGCTGGGCATGGTGCTGCCTGCCTATGGCCCAGCACTTAGCATCTCAGCATTGGGAGCAAAGCAGGAGGGTCAGGAACTTTTTTTTTTTTTTTTTTTTTTTTGGTTTTTCGAGACAGGGTTTCTCTGTGTAGCTTTGGAGCCTGTCCTGGAACTTGCTCTGTAAACCAGGCTGGCCTCGAACTCACAGAGATCCACCTACCTCTGCCTCCCGAGTGCCAGGATTAAACGCCCAGCTCGAGGGTCAGGAACTTAAGGTCAGCCTCTACTTTGTACCTGGCTGGAGTCCAGCCTGGGCTACTTGATACCCTGTCTCAAACACACAGAGGTGAATCCAGTCAGATAATGAGCTAGTCATGTCATGCTGACTCCTGAATCCTTGTGTTTAAGTCCCTCACCTCTCCGTCTCTTTCTCCTTCCCTCCCCTTGTAACTTTCCCCCTTCCTCCCTTCCCTTCTTCTTTCCTTTCTGACAAGGTTCCCGCCACGTTGGCCAGGCTAGCCTTGAACTTGTTCCCCTGTGTCAATTACAAATGTGTGTTGCCATGACTGGCTTCTCCCATAAACATCTCCCACTTGTTTTGTGGTTCTGGGGGAGGCCCAGGGGCGTTGTGCATATTAAGCCAGTTCTCTCCCATTGAGGTACGCGATATATTCCCTAGCCATTTTTATCTTTAATTTTTGTACAGGGCCTCACAGTCTGGCCTTGAACTCTGGTTTTTTTGTGTATGGATGTTTTGCTTACATGTATGTTTGTGCACTAGCCATGTGCCTGCTAACAGCAGAGATCAGAACATGGCATCAGCTCTCCTGGAACTGCAGTTACAGATTGTTGTGAGGCACCATGTGGGTGCTGGGAGCCAAGCCTATGACGACAAGGACAACTAGTGCTCTTAACTTCAGAGCTGTCCCTTCAGTCCCTGGCCTTGATCCTCCTCCCTTAGCCTTCTGAGTAACTGCATTGCCAGGCCTGAGATCACTAGGTCCTGAGACTTAGGTCATCTTAGGTCATTTAAAAGCCGAAACAGTGTGAGCGCTGTACACCAGTTGTAACAAGGTATTGTTTAAGGATCTAGGGCAAGAAAAACAGCACAGATGGCAGCTCTCAGTTTGCTCAGGTGTGGCTTTTCTTTCTGTAGACTGGGTGGGCCCAGCAAGATTAAGGCTACTCTCAGTAGGAATTCTGCAGCTGCCTCATCCACCTCTGCAATGTGTGGTCCCTCATCCTGTCCTGGGGGAAAACAGTCCTGATGCCCAGTTCCCAGCATGGCAGGAGGATGATTTGCTGCCTCTCAAGCCTTTCCCTAGAGAAATGGCCCTTAAACATGGCAGAGAATAGCTGAAAGTGTCCTCCTAGACTCAGGACTAGGAGGCAGAAGGATCAGGAGTTCAAGGTCATTCTCGGTTAGATAGTTGAGTTCAAGGCCATACATAAAACCCTTTTTCAAATAAGAGTTCAGGTGTGATAGCTCACTCCCACAGCTCCAGCACTGGAGAGACAGGCAGAAGGGTTTCTGAGTTCAAGGCCAGTCTGGGCTACACAGCATGGCCGGTCTCACAAACGAACAGAAAGATGGGCTGGGGAATTGATGGTCCATCAGGGACAGGTATATAGAGGTCACATGTGGCCTCTGTCTTGTCACAGCAGCAGTGTGATCTGCCCCCATTCAGGAAGCATCGGCATAGTAAAGAGCTGCGTTGGGTAGAAGTGGAGATGTGCACAGGAGCAGGAACAGTTGGGAAGGCTAAAACATCATGCAGGTGGTGCACATCTGGGCCCTCGCTAGGCCCTGGCCTTCTATGACCCCAGATTCAAGTGGAAAGGGGTACTCAGGGCACAGGTAATGCTGGGAACAGGGAGGATGGGATTTTTAGGATGGGTTTCAAAGAATGCAGAAATTCTTTCTAGCAGATCAAAGATGAAAAAGTGGAGTTCAGTGTGTCCAGGTAATTTATCTACCTGTCCATCAATTAACGGTGATGACTAGCATAGCACTGTACTGCACCCCGTGTTGAGAACCTGGGCTTCTGGGGGCAAGAAGCAATAACTGGAGGGGCTTGATTGCACCAAGGGGCCTGGTGGTAGTGTGGGTCGGCAAGAACAGAGGACAGTGACTTTTTGAGGCCACTGGAGTTGGTTCTCTCGGTTCACCAAGCAGGTTCTAGAGATGGAACCCTGATCATCAAGTTCAAGCGAGTCTCTACCTGCTGGGACATCTCACTGGCCCTTTTCTTTCTCTCCTTCCTTCTTCTTTCTCCTTCCTCCTCCTTTCTTTTTGTTTTCAGCACTAGAGATGGAACCCAGAGATAATCAATCTCCCACTGAGCGATATTTATCCCACTCACCTTTGTACCTTTTCATCTTTGAGACAGAGTCTTGCTAGGTTGCCTAAGCTGGCCTGGGACTTTCCATGTATCCCACCCAGGCTGGCCTTGTACCTCAGATCCCATGTGCTGGGTAAGCAGTTGTGCCCTGTGGCCACAGTTGCCTGGGTCCTTTGAGATCTGAATGACTGAGGCATGCATAGAGCTCCCTGCCAGGGTGGCAGTCATAGTCCCCAGAACACAGAGTGAGGAGCTTCTGTCTCTCTTCAAGGCTGGCAGGCAGTCAGGGTTAGCAGTCAACAACCACTGTGCCAGACACACCAAACTTTATGAACTAAAAAAGAAAATAGCCTTTATCATTGGCAATTGGCTTCTGATGGCTGTCATAGGCTCCACTGTAGGCTTGGAAACCCTGTCACTGAGCAGTAGCTCTTTCCAGGTATAGGGTGGGGCTGGCTGCAACTCTGAGGCAGTGGTGCAGGTGGTGGGCTCCCCAGCCTCAGCCAGAGGTCTGGTATTCAAGGATACTGAGGATGGAACCCAAGTCTCCCACATGCTAAGTGTGTGCTCCTCACCTGACCTACCTCACTTGTTGTCTTGGGAGTTGTTACTGCATCATTCCCACCCACCTCGCTTGTTTGGGCAATGGAATGATGGCCATAATAAAACACTGGGAGAGCGTAAGGTAGCTCAGTGACACTGTGAGGTCCTAAATTCCATCCCTCCGTACTGAAGAGTAGTTTGAGCCATGTGTGGTAGTCACACTTGTCATGGGGAGGTAGAGGCAGAGAAGGGTCAGGACTTTACAGTTGTTTTCAGCTACAGGGCATGACATGTTTGAAAGAGAAAAAGAAATGCGGAGAAGGGGACTATGGATACAGCTCAGTGCTTTAGTGGTTTCTCAGCACCCAGGTTCAACTTGGTTGAAGCCTTGGTTCAAGCCCAGCATGGACAAACAAAATTGACTTTGAACTAGGCATGGTGTACTAACCATATCCAGCACTTCGGGGCTTGAGACAGGAAGACCAGGACTTCAAGCCAGCCTAAGCTACATGAGACCCTGGCTCAAAACCAAAAACAAATCCCAGCACTCAGGAGGTAGAGCCAGGCGGATCTCTCTGAGTTCTAGAATAGCATGGTCTACAGAGCAAGTCCCAGGACAGCCAGGGCTACACTGAGAAACCCTGTCTCAAAAACAACAAAACAAACAACAAGAAAAGCAGGCTAGAAAACATGTCTATTCCTGTGAACTGGTCTGGGTGGTACAGATCAATATTTCCTCCCACCCCATAGTTGATACTTCATCTGGTCCTCACACATACACCCACCCCAGAGCAGAGTGATAACAGAGCAGAGCACAGAGGTGACAAAATGGCCACTTGACCAGGAAACACTTAGCTGACCGTACCTTACCTAGGAGGTCCAGGCCTGAGCACTGAGAGAAACCCTGTGTTGTGTCTCACTGTGAGAACACAGTTGACCTGTCCCCATGGCTGTCCCATCTTGAACAAAAGAGGCTGGACAGAGGAGACAGGAGGAACACAGATCAGAAAGACAGGATGGGTATTGTTGGGAGCAGTGTGTAACTGTAAATGCTTGACACTGGGGAAGGACAGGAAGGAATAGACCCCAGACAAAACCTGGCACCTGCAGCCATCTGCTGTTAGAGGCTTGGTTCTAGTGTTCTAGTCATCTGTGGCCTTCCTCATTGTGTGTTCCTCCCCCACCCCCTCAGCTATGGTCCCTCTGTGCAGTGGTGCATTGTTTGCCTAGACTCTGAGTGTGTCCTCTCTAGATGACAGAATACAAAATAGAGTACAAATACTGAGCAAATAGTTAGCCCACTATATTGTTTAGGAAACAGTGAGCATGCTCAGTGCCGATGCTTTGTGTTTGACCTGGTGCCTGCTCAGCAAGCTGCCTACACCTCAGCTTGTGCAGACAATTTCCGTGTTTGTTTTTCAAGTCACCATGGGTCACTGTCCACTTGACCTAACTGGCTGCCTCTGGGGAGCAGAGCCACACAAATGGCCAGGCACATTCTGCAGAGTCCTCACATTCCCACTGTGATTGCCGGAGCCACATCATGTCCTCTTGACCTTACATCTCTAGCCAATCCCACCTAGCTTTGTCTGGGGACAGGCACTCCAGAGCACCAGCTGGCTCATCTACTTCTCTTTGCCTCACTGAGGCCAGAGTGACCATTATTACCTGAGAACAGTCTTTGTATATAGAACCCTGGCCTTGAATTTGACCCTCCTGCAACAGCCTCACAGTGCCAGGTGACAGGCTGTTTGGCAGCACAGGAAATGGAGGCCAGCATATTGCACCAGCCAGAAAATCACCTCCCCACTGAGCACCATTACCTGCCCCAAAACTTTAAAAGTTGCACAGGCTTAATCTCTCAGCCTCTCAGACATACTTTCCGCTGGTTTTTGCCAGGCTTATGAAAGGCTGGGGCAGCCTCATGCCAAGGCTAGGTATCCTGGCTGCCTCAAGTGTGCTTTCCCCTGTTCCCTCTTTTATCAGGCTGCCTGTGACATTCGCCCACAGCCTGGTGGTCTAGACACTGACTGCTGCCCTCATCCTGGGACAGGAGCTCAGAGAGGGCTTCCAAGTGCTGGAGCCAGCTTCCTTGGCACTGAAGTACTCGGGACACTGCCTGTGACAGGGTTACGTTATGTCTGACTTGGGAATGATGCCTACCCCCACCCTGAACCTGTTCCTCTGGGATACAAGCAAGCTTAATTAAGGAACACATGGTTTTCTAGGACAGCTTTGAGGTCTGGGCTCCTTAGGGAAAGGATCTCCTGCAGCTTGGGAGTCCTGTGCTAGGCTTGACTGAGCATCTCCATAAAGTAAGGGAGATTTCTCAAGAGAGTACAAGTGAGCAAGCATGTATACACACCAGTAAACACCTGGAGTTACTGTCACTGTCATCTTTGTGGCCAACAGGTCACAGCCTCCCTACAAAAAATGTTTGTTTAGATTTCAGAGTGCTGGCAGTGGGGGGTGGAGATCAGGGGGCACCCATACATGGTTTAGGATGTTACCCCATCACTCCCTTCATTGGAGAATTCTGGGTAGATGCTCTACCACCAAGCCACACCCCCAGCTTCTCGCTGGGGGATTTTAGGCATATGCTCTCTTAGAGCTTTCTCCCCAACTCCCCATCTGTAAAGCAGACCTAGCCACCTTCAGATCAGACAGATTAGATAAGAGCAGGTCAGGCATGTAGCATGCAGTAGCTGCTCCTGTGCCCACCCTCCACACAGAGGGCAACCTTGGGTGAAGAGTTTCACCAAAGGCCTCAGAAATCCAGTTTGAGGAGAGGGGTTGGTGAGAGTAAGTGTGCACTCTGCCAAGTTGCCTAGGAAACTACTGACACAAAGCCCTGCAGAAGTGTGCATCCCTTAGTGCTCTGCATGTGCCCTGCTGTGACCATACTACCTCAAAGGCACCCCTGTCAAGATGCTGCAAGTGCACCAGGTCACCAGACCAGTCACTCGATAGCCACAGACATTGGAAACTTAGCCCACAACATAACATTCTTGGCCTGACTCAGAGACTGTCTGTCTTCATTTGGCATTGATTTTTAGCCTTTATTTCACACATTCATTTTCATTTTATTTATTTATTCATATGAGGCAGCCCAGACTGTCCTTGAACCTGTGATGAACCCCATGTCTGAGCCTGCTGAGTGCTGGGGTGACAGGTATGTATGCCTCATGGCACCTATTTCTATGTGGCGCTGGGATCGGAAACCATGGCTTCCTGGCTTCTCTGGGCAAGCACTTCACCAGCGGAAGTGTAGCCCAGACCCTAGTTTTAGTCTCTTTTTGATTTTTTAAGACAAGATTTCTCTGTGTAACATCTCTGGCTGTCCTGGAACTTGCTTTGTATATCAGGCTCACCTCAAACTCAGAGATTCACCTGCCTCTGCCACCTGAGTGCTGGGATTAAAGCTTGCACCACCACTTCCCTGCTGGTTTTAGTCTCTTTACAGCCCTACATCCTGCTTACTCACGGTAATTTTAGTTGCTTTTACTTTTATGTGTATGAGTGTTCTTCTGTGCATCACATGTGTGCAGTGCCTATTAGGACCAGAAATGGGTGTCCAATCCCCTCAAACAGATGTTTGTGAGCCAACATGTGGCTGCTTGGAAATTGAACTCGGGTCCTCTGCAAGAGCAGTCAGCAAGCACCCTTAGCCACTGAGCCATCTCTCCAGCCCCTTGGTAATTTTGTTTGTTTGGTTGGTTGGTTTTTTTGTTTTGTTTTGTTTTGAGACAGGGTTTCTCTAGATTGTTTTGGAGTCTGTCCTGGAACAAGCTCTGTAGACCAGGTTGGACTCAAGAACTCACAGAGATCTGCCTGCCTCTGCCTCCCAGTGCTGGGATTAAAAAGGCATGAGCCACCAATGTCCAGCTCCTTGGTAATTTTTCTGAAGGTGCTGTAGGTGGAGCTCAGCAAACATTGTCCACTGATCGGCAGTGGCTCCTCATCCTCATGGGACCCCATCTCCTCCTCAGTGCCTTGCCCTCCCTGGCCCCTCATATAAGCCCACTTTGCATGCTGGCTGACTGGTTCATGAGCACAGCATTCTGACAAATCGCAGATCCCTGGGAGGAAGTTCAGCTCCATACTGACTCCGAGGAATACACAACTGAACTTGCAAGTCAACTGTTCTGGAATGAGCCCTGGGTTGCTGGGCTATGTGCTGAGCTTTGGCCTGGCCATCGTCAGGGTAAATATTGACAGAAATAGTTTTCTTTCGCTTGTTTTGTTTTTCTGTTTTTGAGACAAGGCCTCACTATGTAGCACAGACTTTTCTGGAGCTTGTGTGATTCTTCTGCCTCGGCCTCTGGAGTACATCAGAAGTAACTCTGGGCTGCCGTTCCTCCTGGGATACCCATGAACTGAAGAAAGAGGTTGGGCCCTGAGAGGGAGTGCTAATGTCCCTAGGGGCTGTGACTCCAGGATGTGCAAGCAGATAGGTGCCCAGGCTAGACACCACAGACCTGCAGAGTGGGTGATATCACCACCACATGGGGCTGGTAGTGTCATTGGAGTTGGTGAGACTGGGCTGAGTTTTCAGGATTCGCCTGGCTTTATAAGCAGCATAACTTTCTAACTCATCAACTATGTCTGCCAGGAGCCATCCCCAGTGGTGGACAGGTCCTAGAAGAGGATGTAAGGAGTTGGTGAGGCAAAGAAGTGAGCCAGGCCATGGTAGTCAGGAGAATCTTGCAGCCTGACTGACTAGCAGCCTGCGTGTTTCTTTATTTGTACAGAATTCAACAAGCAGGGACACATTCATGTTGTTCCAAAACAGGTCATATCATTTTTGTTTTGGGGCATATGTTTAACATTTTATCGTATTCATCTTTTAGTCATCATTAGTAAACTGTGACAGAACAGAATTATTATATTCAATCATTTTCCTTCAAGTTTTGACATCATTAATAAACAGTTATCTTTCATAACCATTTTTATTCAACCCCATAACCCTAGATTTTTAAGAATCTAGAGGCATATGACAGCCTGTTTGCAGGCTGGTAGCTTTTGTGGGTACAAGGACACTAGACCAAAGCAATCTTCAAGCCATCCTGGGCATACTGCCATGTCCCAGGCAGTGTATTATTAACTCTTAATGGTCAGAGTGCCCAAGAAATGCCCTCAGGCCAAAGCTGCTGTACTTGTTATTCAAATTCTGGCACAATACAATGTTTGCATTTTATATCCTTATAACATACTTTTATCATCCTTCCACATCATTCTTTGGCCATCCATATAAGTCTCTGTGGAGGACAGAGGTAACTTCAGCTAATCTAACTTAGTTACTATCTATGCTGCATCATCGCCTAAGTATATAGAGAAGAGGCTTGCAATCTGAACTGTGACCAACTTCTTTAGCCCACCGAATCTCGTTGACCTTTTTCAGTTTACTTTGTTTTGATTATCTTGTTCCTGTGTAAGTACAGGGGCAGATGATTCAAGAATATCGCATAGCCGCATAGAATATCTCATACTTGAAGGAACACCTTCAAGTAGATAAGGATGTCTCCCTAAAAGTGGGAGGGGTGGTGTGTTCAGGACTTTCCTGGGGAAACTTAGAAGCAGTGCTCTTTAGAGAAGGCATAAATGATTCATAAGAAAATTTCCATTAATCCAATATTCCCAAATTGTACAAATATTAAAAGTCTTCTAAGATGCAACATGTGGAGATGAAAACCAAAGGTGGCACGGCAGCCATCATGTGGCTGAGCTTTGCTGGATTTTGTCAAACAGCTGTGCTGACCTCATGACTTTTTCTGTTTTCATCAGATATACCTGTGTCATCAAGTAGAGCTCTGTAGTGGGCTCATCTGGACTCAGGCCACACTCAGAGTTCAGAGTCCTCACTGGGTTTCAAAGATAGTGTCTGATCTATTCCCTGCCTCCTGACCCCGTCCATCCGTCCATCCGTCTGTCCGTCCGTCCACCTTCCCTCCCTCCCTCCCTCTTTCCTTCCTTTCTTCCTCCCTCAGTCTATCACTCCTCTGGCGATGGAACCAGGACCTTATACATGAAAAGCTCTACCACAGTATACCCCTAAACTCCTTTCTTTTTCTTTTCTTTTCTTTTTTTTTAGTTTGTTCAAGACAGGGTGTCACTATGTAGCCCTGGCTGTCCTGGACCTTCCTGTGTACACCAAACTGGCATCAAATTCACAAGGATCTGTCTGCCTCTGCCTGCTGAGTGCTGGGATGCTCTGCTCAGCCTGCTTTCTTATAGCACCCAGGACCATCTGCCCAGGGGCGGTCACACCCACAGTGGGCTGGCCCTGTTTCTCCTGGACTAAGGCCCACATTGAAGGCAGTGTGGTTTAACAGCCAGTGCTCTTGCTTTCCTTTCTGCTATGAATCTGTCCTGTAGTTGCAGCTTACCACGTTGATTTGTCTCATTATTTTATTTTTTGTGTCCTGAGGTGGTGCCCCAGGCCTCCCACAAACTCTGCCACTCACTTGCACCCCATCCTCTTGATTCAGTGTTTTTTTTCCACAATAGGGATTAAGCTTTGAGTCTCAGTATGCAAGGTCAGTGATATCCCTCTGAGCCATCTAAGCAGGGACTCCACCCCTCACTGATGGGTTCTAGGCCAGTGTTCTCCCACTGAGCCAGCCCCAGCTCTTTTAGTTTTGACTGTTGCCAGGCTGACTTTAAGCTCATTGGCCTTGGACTGTGGTCCTCCTGCCTCAGCCTCCCAAATGGCAGGGTGACAGGCCTGCACCACTGGCGATTAGATCATATAAAACCATGAATTCTGAGACCTCAAAAAACAATGGTACACAGTGGCATCTCTATCATGCCTTCATCCCTGCTTCCCCTTAGGGTCCAGTGGCCTGAGAAGGTAGGGCCTGAGCACAGGTGGCTGCACTGGGCTAGTTCTTCAGGGAAAATACAGGGAGCAAGGCCTTCCTTCCCCTAACTTCTTCGTGCAGAAAACAGGCAGCTGATGTTGAAGAGAGCCCTTGTGTCTAGACTCACGCTGGAAAGGCGCTCTGGACTAGTGATGGGGCTGATGCTAGGTGGCTCTGGGCATGTAGGTTCCCTGACCTCCATTCCTTGCCCTGCTAGTGATGGTCAAAAGGGCCTGCTTTTTTCCTCCCCACTGTGTGACCTAAGCCAGCCTCTTACCCTTTTTGATCTGCTAGCACTAGTTCAGAAAAACAGGCTGTTTGTGGGGGTCATGTGCAAGTAACAAAAGAAAGGTGTTT
The DNA here is from genome assembly GCA_030556225.1 of Cricetiscus sungorus. Lineage (NCBI taxonomy): Eukaryota > Metazoa > Chordata > Mammalia > Rodentia > Cricetidae > Cricetiscus > Cricetiscus sungorus. The sequence goes on from JANBXA010000031.1 coordinate 34,656,294, forward strand.
GTTATGATGCGTTGGTGGCGCACACCTTTAGTCCCAGCACTTGGGAGGCAGAGGCAGGTGGATGTCTGTGAGTTTGAGACCAGTCTGGAGCTGGAGCTAGTTCCAGGACAGGTTCCAAAGCTACAGAGAAACCTTGTCTTGAAAAACAAAACAAAAAAGGAGCCATCAACCCAGGGCACAGTGACCTTAGAATCTGACCAAAGTCAAGGAAGGGCAAAGGCATCTTCCTCCTCTTGGGAATGGAGGGTCAAGTAAGGTAAAGGCCATTGGAGTTGACCTAGGTGAGCCTCAGTGTCAACAGCCAAGGTTCCCTTGGTTGGACAGTCACCATCCGCTGAGTCTCGCGCATCTCACCCAGCCTTCTCATTCCTCAGGACTGAGTCTCCCACTGGCCAGCACACCTGGGATGGGTAATGGTGTGCAGGAAGGCTCTGTGCGCCTGCATGAAGATGCTGAAACTGTTCTGTCCGGGGCTGCCTCCTCAAAGGCAAGTACTGCATTGCCTCCCTGTGGGGCAGTGTTTTTCAACCTTGTTTTCATTGCTACTACATAACTATAGTTGCACTACTATTATGAATCACAAATATCTGTGGTTTTTGGTGGTCCTAGGTGACCCTTGTGAGGACCATTGCTGTAGGACAATCTTTGGGGTCCTCACTGGGTCAGCAAAGCGCAGAATGGCCCCTGCCACCCTCCTTTCCCCTGCATAGCGTGTACCATGTCTGTCTGTGAGCAAGGGCTGTGAGGCGTCACAAGACGATGGCTGCTGCCTGGTGCGTCATCAAAGCCTGGTTGATGTATGGATCCAGCCAGGCCCAACATCTGGCAAAAGGCCAAGCCCCACGCACAATTGTGGGAGGCACTGGAGAGCAGGACGATAGGCCTTTCTGCAGTTGAAGGAGACTGCAGACTGAAAGTGAGGGCAGTTGGGCATGCTAGAGTGCATCTGCCATCCCAATACTCAGGAATCTAAGGCCAGAGAACCATTAGTTCCCAGCCCACCTGGCTGTAAAGCAAAACCCATCTCAAAAACGTTGACAACAGCAAAACAGTCAACTTAGGCCACCCTTGTTCCCTGTGGACATCTGCTGCCAGTGGGTGTCGTACTGAACCCAAAACACAGACTGACACAGTCAGCGGGCCTCACTAGGCAGGCACTACACCAAGAGTCACAAAGTCCATGGGGTCAGTGTCGGATCTGGCAGTGCCCTGTGGTCCTCCTGACCTTTTCCTGTGTTACAGGAGGCACTTGGGTCTGCCAGGGGGACAAGAGGATGCACTCACCAGGGCCAGCTTGGAAGTCATTAATGGGGTGCTTAGTCATAGTCCTTAAGAGGCTAGCTGACTGCCTGACAGAATGTAAAACATTCCAGGGACCCTGGGGAAGTTCCTGCTCCCCTACCAGGGGCCTTCTGAAGGTACCATTACCAGTAAACTCCTCAATCACCACTCACCACTACCCTCTGCCAGTGGTCCCCCAACATTGCCCCCTGCTGGTCACTGGACCCCCAACATTGTCCCCTGCTGGTCACTGGACCCCCAACATTGCCCCCTGCTGGTCACTGGACCCCCAACATTGCCCCCTGCTGGTCACTGGACCCCCAACATTGCCCCCTGCTGGTCACTGGACCCCCAACATTGCCCCCTGCTGGTCACTGGACCCCCAACATTGCCCCCTGCTGGTCACTGGACCCCCAACATTGGCCCCTGCTGACCACTGAACTCCCAATATCACCCTCCCCCCCACCACCTCTGTACTCTCAACATCAACCCCTGCTGGCCACTGACCCCCCCCCCCCCCAGCATCTCCCCCTGATGGCCACTGAACCCCCAATATCTCCCCCTGCTGGCCACTGACCCTCAGCATCTCCCCCCTGCTGGCCACTGACCCTCAATATCTCCCCCTGCTGGCCACTGACCCCCTCAGCATCTCCCCCCTCTGGCCACTGATCCCCCAGTATCTCCCCCTGTTAACCACTGACCCTCAGCATCTCCCCCCTGATGGCCACCAAACCCCCAGTATCTCCCCCTGCTAACCACTGACCCCCTCAGCATCTCCCCCTGCTGGCCACTGGATGCCCAGCATTGCCTGCTAACCACTGACCCCCAGCATCTCCCCCTGCTAGCCATTGCTTGGGGTTGTTCTGCTCTTACGGAGGGGCTAATTACCGCCTGGGCATAGTGTGCACCCTGTGATCTCAGCTCCAAATTTTGTTTCCAGTGCTGGGCAGTGGTGGCATATACCTTTAATTCCAGCACTCAGGCAGCAGAGGCAGGGAGGCAGGCAGATCGCTTGAGTTCAAGGCCAGCCTGGTCTGCAGAACTAGTTCCAGGATAGCCAGGGCCACGTAGAGAAACCCTATCTCAAAAAAGAAAAGAAAAAAGGGTGTGCTTCAAAATGCCACGCCGCAGTTATGCAAACAAGGGTGGGAGTGAGGAGCCAGAGGTTGCACATGAGAGTCGTGAAAACCAGGAAGTTGGAAGGACAGTTCAAGACAGCTTATAGTTAGTTAGGCAGCCCCAAGAGGCTAACTACACAAGGCCAAGCAGGGTTTCAAGTGACACTGAGGTGAATGGGGAAGTAAGTGGGGGCAGGGACGGTGATGCACACTTGCGTGGCTGAGGCAGAGGATTGCAAGCTTTAGGACAGTCTGGGCTATGGGGCAAGATCCGGTCTCAAAATGGGGAGGACATGATCACAGGCCCTTAATCCCATTGCTCAGGAGGCAGAAACAGGAGGATCTCTGTCAGTTTGAAGCCAGCCTGGTTTGCATAAGCAGGTTCCAGGACAGCCATGATTGCACAGAGGGACTCTGTCTCAAAATAAAACAAAACAAAAAAGGAAGAAGAAAAATAAAAGGCTGGGAGAGATGGCTCAGTCAGTAAAGAAGTATTTGTCAAGCATGAAGACCCCAGAGGCCGCCTGGAACCGTGATGGCATGTGTCTGTGAGCCCAGGCTAAGGCAGGGAGTTGGTACTTCTTGGGGTCTTGGTCCTCCAGTGAGCAGCCCCTCTAGCCCTGTGAGACCTTGACCACTTTTCTTTCTGAGCCCATGACCTGATGCTGTGTTTTAGAGAGACCACAGACAAGTGCTCAGCTCCCTGCTGTCCGGAGCCCTGGCTGGTGCACTTGCCAAGACAGCAGTAGCTCCCCTGGACCGGACCAAGATCATCTTCCAAGGTAAGTGTGTCTGTCTTTGTGTAATATGAAAGCAGCAAGTGGCCACCTCCCCGCGTCTCCCCACAGCCCCAAGTAACACACTCAGCCACTCACTCTCTCTGACTGTAGTCCTCCAGAAGTAACACACTCGGCCTCTCGCTGTAGCCTCCAGACTGGCTTCAGATTCACTTTGTAATCCTCGTCCGCCTTGAACTTGTAGCAATCCTTCTGTCCCAGCCTCCTAAGTGCTGGGATCTCATGTGTTTGCTACCACACACAGCCCCCCGCCCCTCACCCACCCCCTGTATTCTTCAGAGTTACCAGTCACTGCTCAGGGCTAGCTTCCTACACCTTGAGTCTGCCACAGCCACAAAATCTTTGTTTCCAAAGCAGTCTCCTTCCCAGGGACCTGGCTGAGGATGTGGTTGTAACTTTTGGGGACACAGTCATCCCTGCGTCCCTGCCCCTCCCTGTACTAAACTGGCTAAGCCTCCTGCTGATAGTCAGGTGATGGCAGCCTCCCCCAGCTGTTGTCCCCCACTCACTTGCCTTAGTGGTGCCAGTACTCCCTGAGGGCCCCTGCTGGTCAGTAGGTGGAAAGATGGCTAGAGAAAGGGGCAAGCCCTCTGCTGTGACTGTGGTCCCTTTCACCTGCTGTCTGAGCATGGCCGTGGCCCCAGGTGGGGATTTCCTGCTGAGGATGGGAGATGTTCTCAGGCTTTACAGAGGCCTGTACTTCTAGATCTTTCCCACAAGTCCTTCTGGCCTACATAGCTTAGCCTCCCGCCCCACGTGGTGACTAAAGACAGGTAGTGTGGATGAAGGCAGGCCTGTGGGCCATGCAGAGGCAGGGTTGCACTGCTGTACTGGGGGGGGGGAGGGGACACTTGTTCTGAGGAGACCCAGGTTCAGGGCTGGCATCAGGGACACGGATTGGGCCCTCTCCAGTGTACATCCCCCAGCATAGCCTCACAGCGTAAGCCCAAGCATTGCCATTCTTAGGCACCCTGCACGGACTCCTGTAGCGTGTATGTTTCCGCCAGCCCGCCAGTCTGGGCCCACAGCCGTGCCAACCCCAAATAACACTCAGAGACTCTGTATTTGATACAATCCTGTTGGCCAGTTACCATTACTGTTTATGGGCTAGCTCTGCCTTAATTATTAACCCATTTCTACTTATCTAAGTATTTCTACGTGGCTCGTCTTATGGGGAGCCGCGGCGGGTGTCTTCCTCCCTGGGCTACATCTCGACTCCTCCTTCCCACTTCCTCTTTCCTCCTTGTCTCCTAGCCCCGCCTATCTTGCTATCTCATTGGCCACAGAGCTTTATTAACCAGTATGAGAAACATATATACAGAATAACATCTCCCATCACACTCCACCACCCTTTCTGGGGTGTAGGCAGAGCCCCACCCTAGTCAATTCCTGCCCACCACCCACATCAAGTGAAGGTCAGTGTGGGGGCTATACACACAGGAGCCTCACCGAGGAGCCAGACCGTTACATCTCATGGTCTCTTATGCTTTTGTTTGTTCCAGTGTCTTCAAAAAGATTTTCTGCCAAGGTGAGCTACGAGAGGGACTAGGTGGGATGGGTGGTCTGGGAGGGCAGGTTTCCAAGGAGCCCAGTGTACACGGGTCACCAGTGGGTGGGACTTGAAGCCTGTGTTCTGTGTGACTTACCTTTAAACTAGAACGTTTTTGAAAGCGTCACTGTAGGACCAGCAACCATGTGGTGTGTGCTGGGCTCCCAGCCAGCCTTGCAACCCCCATTTATGTCAATCACCGGCATCCAGCATTTGAGGAGGCCTGAAAGTAGGGTGCTGGGAGCCCAGGTGATCACAGCTTAGGCTGCTGCTAACTGGGCGGGCCTGGCAAGGGTGCCGTCACCCACCCTCTGCACTTGATGGTGCTGCCTGCAATGTGCCCAGGGCTGGTAATGGCAAAGGAGTGCCAATCCCTCATCTGTCTTCCTAGGAGGCCTTCCGGCTCCTCTACTTCACCTACCTCAATGAGGGCTTCCTCAGCCTATGGCGTGGCAACTCGGCCACCATGGTGCGAGTGATTCCATACGCTGCCATCCAGTTCAGTGCTCACGAGGAGTACAAGCGCATCCTGGGCCGATACTATGGCTTCTGTGGAGAGTAAGGCCCCTCCTCACCTGGCCCCTCCTATGGGCCCAGCCCTCCCCCACCTTTCACCCCACCCTCCATTCCTCAACTCTCACTCACTCACCTCTGCCCAGATCTGATTTCCAAGGGTGCAAGGCAGCACGTAGCTCCCGCCTTGGGGAAGACACTCCTACGGACAGGGAGACCAGAGGGTGCTTTTGACATTGGCCTAAGTGAACCCATAAGCTCAGCCACCTGGAATCCTCCTGGGTCTCCCGTTCCTCCCTGAAGGCTGAGGTGTGGGCAACTCCTGCCCCTACCCAGGTTTCAACTTATTCTGATTCTGCTTGTCCACAGAGCCCTGCCCCCGTGGCCCCGCCTCCTGGCTGGGGCCCTGGCAGGAACCACAGCTGCCTCCCTCACTTACCCTCTGGACCTGGTCAGAGCGAGGATGGCTGTGACGCCCAAGGAAATGTGAGTCCTGCCACAGGGGCTATGCTGGTGCTGCAGCTACCAGCAGAGGCATATGTGGGGTGCTCACTGAGCATGAGTGAGCGTTCTGCAATCCGCCCGACCAATGAGTGGCATTCTTCAGGGTTCCAGAAAGCATTATTTGTTAACAAAAAAGACCTAAGGGTAGCCAATGTGGTGGTGCACACCTTTGATCCCAGCACTCAGGAGGCAGAGGCGGGTGGAGCTCTGAGTTTGAGGACAGCCTGGTCCACAGAGTGAGTTCCAGGACAGCCAGGGCTACACAGAGAAACCCTGTCTCTGAAAAAACAAGAACAAGGGTCAGCAATCCTTGAAGATGGAGAGAACAGACTCCCAAAAGCTGCCCACTGATTCCTTTGTACAGGGTGCCACTTGCACCCCTTGCTCCACAGTAAATAATTAAATGTTAAAAAATAACAACATCAAACAAAACCACGTTAAGAAACTGGGCACAGAGAGACACACCTGTGACCCAGACACTAGGGAGGCTGAGGTAGTAGCATCAGGGTTCCCAGTTCAGCCTGGGATACAGATCCAGACCTCTCTCAAGACACAAGGCAATAACAAGTACCATAGGAACAGGTTTGGGACTGCAGAGATAGCTGAGCAGTGCAGAGCACTGGCTGTCTTACAGAGACCTGGGTTCAATTCCCACCACCCATGTGGTGGCTCACAGCTATCTGTAACTCTCCAGCTCCAGGAGATCAGATGCCCTCTTCTGTTCTTTTCCAGCACATGCGTGCGCGCACGCGCGCGCACACACACACACACACACACACACACACACACACACACACTCATACATGCAGGCAAGACACCCATGCACACTAAGAGAGAGCCAGGTGTGTATGTGTATGGTGGTGCCACCTATAATTCCAGTAGAATTATAGGCAGACAGAGTTCTATGAGTTAGAGGCCAGTCTAGTCTACATAGATAAATCTAGGCCAACCAAGCATGTACAGTTTTGAGGCCTTGTCTCAAAACAAAACAAAAAACCAGGGCTGGAGGGCTGAGCACCAAGGCAGAGATATGAGAGTCTCTGTGAGTTTGAGGCCAGCCTGGTCTACTCAGCAGCTCAGGAGCTAGGACACTTGCCTGGCACATGCACAGGGCATTGGTACCAGCCCTGTATCTGGCAGAGCAGGTAGTGCTGTCTCCATGGAGTGCCCTCACTCTCCTGGACGGGGGGTTGGGGGGGTGGGGGGTGGGGGGTGGGGGTGGGGGCTGAGTGGGCTAAAGGCACTAACCCTATCACATGGTCCTGGCAGGTACAGCAACATCTTTCACGTCTTCATCCGCATCTCGCGAGAGGAAGGGCTGAAGACCCTCTACTTCGGGTTCACACCCACTGTGCTGGGTGTCATTCCCTATGCAGGACTCAGCTTCTTTACTTATGAGTCACTGAAGAGCCTGCATCGAGGTAAGGAGAGATGGAGAGAAGAGGTGGGATTTCGGGGAGCTGTCCCTGTGGACCCCACCTCATCCAGGGCCACACAGGACACTAGGCAGGGACCCAGAGCTCAATTTAAAGACACCCTGTGTCTGGTGGAATGCAGGAGCTTGGATTGTAACTTTTAATGTGTCCGTTCATTTATATTCAGTTATTTACAAAGGGTCTCACTGTGTAACCCAAGCTGGCCGCAAGTTTGCTTTACAGCCAAGAAAGACCTTAAATTCTGCCTCACCCTCCTCCCTCACATCTCCGCACTGGGGTCACAGGCTGTCTCCCCACACTTCTTGTGAGGTGCTAGGGGTAAAACCAAAACCCTGGACCTCTTGCACTGAGGAACACCTGCAATAGGCAGCAGCCCCAGTTCCCCGGTGCTTGTATTGATTTGTGAGTCTCTGAGTGAGCTGATGCCTCTCACTGGGACTGGGTGGCACTCCTGCAATGGCGTCAGAGTCCAGGAGGCTGGGTGCACATGTGATTCAAGCATTCAGGAGAATGAGACAGCATTGCTGCAAGCAGGGCCAGCCTGTGCTACATAACAAGACCCTGTGTAAAAAAACTCAATTGGTTGGAAAGACAGTGGCCCATCTGTGGGTGGCTCCTGGCCCCTCAAGGTCCCCAGTCCATGGTCCCTGTGCCTTTCTGTGCAGTGGTGCGGTATTTGTGTAGAGCCTGCACCTCCTCCCACAGCTCACCCACGGCACCAAGGCAGGCCGCCTGGATGTGGAGATGCTGTGTGCACAGCTGCCACACTGCGTTCAGCTGGCAACAGTGACAAGAAGAAAGTCTGCACACAGCACAGATACAGGATGTTAAAGCCTTTTCAGTCTAGCTGGGTGTGGTGGCTCATGCCTGCCCTCCATTCAGGAGGCTGAGGCAGGAGGATGGCATAAGGTGGAAACCATCCTGGGATACCCAGTGAGACTGTCACAGAACACCAGCTGACAGTAGAACCTGTCCATCCCTGGTTACCTGAGCCTGTGCCTGCCTGCTGCAGGCGCTTGGTGCCCTGGCCCCCATGGCCTGATAATCCACAGCAGCACACTTGTGTCTTCCTTCCTGGCGGTGTGGGCCCTGCTAGGCACTTGCTCTATGGAGTGGTCCAGCAGGACACTAGGATGGAGACCTCCTCCACACAGCTGTCCCTGCACATCACTACAGTCCTCATTAGTTCATTAAGTCAGGCAGAGGCATGTCCTCTGTGTAGGAAGACGATGTTTGGGCAGTCCTGCACTCTTAAGGATCTAAGCGTCCCTGGAGATGGACGCATCCCCACAGACGAGAGGGCACTGAAATCCGCAGGATGGGGACCTGTGCCTCATAGATGAGGGGGAACTGCATTAGCCTGGGTGACCTTGTAAGTCTCACAGTTGAAAACTGTGTCTTATGTTAGGCTGGGGTGTGGTTCGTTGGCAGAATACTGATGCCATTCCCCCACACCAAAACTGAGAAAAGGTGGCCAGGAAGTGGGGCCTTAGGCTCTACAAGTGTGGCACTCATGTGCCCTCTGCCCTGCAGAGTACAGTGGCCGCCCGCAGCCCTACCCCTTTGAGCGTATGGTCTTCGGGGCCTGTGCCGGCCTTATCGGGCAGTCGGCCTCCTACCCTCTGGACGTGGTGCGGCGGCGCATGCAGACGGCAGGTGTCACGGGCCACCAGCATGCCTCCATCCTGAGCACACTGCGCTCCATCGTGCGTGAGGAGGGTGCAGTGCGTGGCCTCTACAAGGGCTTGAGCATGAACTGGCTGAAGGGCCCGATTGCCGTGGGCATCAGCTTTACCACTTTCGACCTCATGCAGATCCTGCTGCGCCGGCTGCAGAGCTAGGCCCACACAACAGTGGATGGTGAGCTTGTGGATGGAGGGCATGCAGCTGTATGCTGGCAGCCCTGATGGTACCTTGAGGATGGGCAGGAGGGTGGGAGCTGGCTTGGGGCTCCCATAGCAAAGTGCTGGCCCTCAGGGTGTGACATTGTAATGATGGATTTTGGTTGTGCCCCGCCCTTCAGCTCCTTGAGTGGCTGGTGAGTCTCCCAGAGGAGTTACCCAAAGGCCCCTAAGGGGTCAACTGCACTTCCTGGCCCTGCCTCTTCTGACCTGCTACTGATTCTAGTGCCCACTGGCACACTGGGCTCAGAGCCCATCCCTTCTTGCTAAGACTGTGCCTGGCCTGCAGATATGACAGCCCTTCCCTCAAAGCCACACCCTGGAGGGTTGCAGCTTGCTCAGTGGTGGCTGTACCTGTGCCCCTCGGACCTTCCATGACTACCTATCCTCTCCCAGGTTAAAGACGGCTGCTTTTGCCCACATAGCTTCCTCCCCAGAGCACTACACACATCCCATTCCTGAGGGCTGCACTGCCTGGCTTGTAACCTTCCCAGGAGGGGCAGGTGCAGACCCCACCGGAAATGCCCATGTGGCTCTCCCTCACCTGGGATGTCTTCCAAAGCATGTCACCTGGGCCACTATGCAGGCTTGTTTGCATAGCACCCTTGGAGATGGGGTACAAATTCCTGAAACTGCCCCACCCTGCACTCTGGGCCTTCTGTAGGTCCCTGGTCCCCTCTAAGGCTGTCATTCAGCCCGGCCAAATGAAGGCCCAAATTGGCACAAAGTCATCTTGGGCACCTGGGCCCACCAGCCAGCTGATCCCCAAACTCCCCAAGATGCCAGAGATGTCTTGCTTTCCTGAGGTACGGAGCTCTTGATTTGGGGTCTTTGAGACAGCCCCCTCCAAGTCCTGGCTAGCATGTCCCTCAGTGTGTTGCCTGGGCTGGCTTCCAACTTGCAGCAATCCTCCTGCTCCTAGTGTCTAGTTCTCACCTTACCCTGGCCCAGGTGACAAAACCTCTGGCTGTGAGGTGAGCTAGGTGTTGCTTCCCACAGCTGATGGCAGCCATGCCATGTGGAGCCTGAGCAGGGTGACTTGGCCCCTCGATTGCAGTCCTTCTCATTATTGTATTTCCTTTTTTTCCCCTCCCTCCTGACACAGGCTTTCTCTGTGGCTTTTGGGGGCTGTCCTGGAACTCACTTTGTAGACCAGGCCCGCCTCTGCTTCCCAAGTGCTGGGATTAGAGGCGCGTGACAACCCACCCCCACCTCCCGCTATTTTATTTCTTACTTACCTTGTGCCTGTGATGCTTGGCCATCTTCCTGCCTCCTTCACAGATGGAGACAGGCCATCCTCAACATGTCCCCAGGTACCCCAACAGCCTGTGGTGGCTGTGAGGGACCGTCCCCATCTTGTGAGTATACTGCGCACTCTGTTCCTTGCCTGGCCTGCGTACTGGAGTGGAGAGGCTGGGCACCCCACTCAAGAGGACAGGAGACGCCATGCAGATGGCTGGTCAGAGCCCTGCATCGGGCAGCCAGCTGGTGGGAGAGGTGAGGGTATTGGAGTCCCAGATCTGCTTCCCCATATGCCTCCCAGTAGTCTGGCCTGGGGACTCTCAACCTCTGTGGCTGCCCTCTCCCATGCTCACTGTCCAGTCTGGAGTTCTATTTTGATGCCATGAAAACATTTTGTTTATATATAATGTTTATATATTTTAAAGATTTGTGTCAAGAGAGTATATTTAATAAAAATTTAAATAACTTCTGCTTTCCATCCTCTTCAACTGTGGCCTCTTCCCCCTACTGTGAATTTCAGCCCTGAGACAGGGCTGGGGCTCTTTGACACTCATAAATATTTTGTGTATCGGGGCTTTACCTGCATGTATGTCTGCCTGTGCATGCCTGGTGTCTGAGGAGGCCAGAAGAGGATATCAGATTCCCTGAGACTAGAATCAGATGACCGTGAGCCACCATGTGGTGCTCAGAATTGGACCTGGGACCTCTGCAAGAGCGCCAGTGCTCTTGCCTGCTGAGCCGTCTGTGCATCCCCCTGGTTGCCCTTGTTAAGAAAGTTTAGGTTTGCAAGTGTGTTGCCCAAGCACTCTGTGCATCTTTCTGCTCATAGATGCTCACGTGACACAGGCTACTGGGAATGGAAGTGATGCCTGAAGACAGGGAATCCCGGTGAGGGTGTAGTGTGGCTCGGGTAGAATACCTACTATTACATAAAAGGTCCTAGGGTCATTGGCCAACACACACACTCAAGAATATAGTAACATATAGCCGAATCCAACAATCAAATGCTTCATATTTATTTACCTGTCTGAGATCTATAATCCAGGCTGACCTCAAAGTCTTGCATAGTGCTGGTGGCTGGCCCGCCTCTACCTCTGAAGTCATTAGCTGTGTACTCCACCGTGCTTGGCAACCAGAGACATCAGCCACAGGAATCTCTGCATGGGACACAGCCCAGCCCCCAGTCAGCCTTGTGTCTGGGGTGTGTGCCCTCCACTCTGAAATCACCCTCAAGTCCTACAGAGCAGGGCCCCAATTTCCAAGCATTGCCTGCTCTCTGCACCCCCACAGGGCAGACCACCCTTTATTTACCCATTCGTGATTCCCATGGGACTTCACAAGCTCCCACAGCCCCTTGTCAGGGTCAGTTTGGGAATCTGTCCCAAGAGGCAACCCCATTGTCTCATACCACACACAGCTCAGCCATGCTTGCTGCAATTATGAAGACCTGCATTCCATAGGGGGGACAGCAGCACAAGCGTAATACTAGCACCCCTATGGCAGGGTGGGAAGTGGACGCCAGAGTCCCTGAAGCTTGTTTAACAGCTAACCTGAGATATTGGGGTGAAATAGAGACCCTGAGCCCTGACTCAAGGTAGATGGCAAGGCCTACATACTAAGCCATTCTCTGATCCTATCATCATGGCAACTGTAGGCCTGTGTGCACACAATCACATTCCTAAGCCCCTTCCAGCAGACACAAGTTGCTTCTTGCCAGAGGGAGACCTCAGGGCTATGCCTGGGCACTGGCTCCTGACCATGACCATTCTCCAGACCACCGGCAGTACCAGACAGCACTACAGGAACCTTCCATCTTTTATTCTCAATATACATTTTGCATATGTAAGAGGATCATGACACCCATGCATGGCTCACAAACACACACATGCACAAACACTGAGTCATAGCAATAGGAAAACTCTGGAGTTGGTGGTAACCCTCAGCCATCAAGGCCTTGGAATACATCACAGCAGTCATCACAGCTTCCAGGATGGTAACAATCTCTCCCCTCCGCTCCCTTACCGTTTGTTTGTTTTAGAGACATGGTGGTGTTACTAGTTTAAGCTAATCCTCCTGCTTCAGGCTCCCCAGTGTGCTGGGAAAATGGACATGGTGACTCTTGTCTCTTTCCCTCCTGGTGGGTAGGGACAGACCCCAGGGATATGTGGATGCTGGGCCTGAGCCCCACCCCTTGATTTCTACTAGCCATCTACAACCTCCACCTTTCTATCCTTGCCTAGTACCACTTTCTCCTAAGCCCCTCTTACTGCACAGGTCTTCCCTGCTCATCTCCCCAGCCTTCGGGTATATTCTGTAAAAGTGGCCCGCCCCCTTTTCTAAGAGCAGCCTCTCCCACTGAAACCCTGTTCACACACGCACACATTTGAGGACCATGGCCTCCAGGTCCAGGGGAGCCTGACTCAACAGGTCCATATCTAGGCACTGAGGTGAGAGATGGTGGGAGTGCCCACCCTTATCCCTAGGTCATCTAGGGACAGAGGCACACACAGGGACAATCCCAGTCCTGCTGGGCAGGGATCAGATGCCAGCTGCCAGGTGCTGGTGGAAATAGAGACCGAAGAGGCTGGAGAGCAGCTGGCAGGCAGCGGTCCACCAGATGAGGTAGGCAAGCACGCCACGGAAGAAGAGGGGTGTGAGAAGGCCACCCAGGACCCCTGCGACCTGGGCCGCAGTCTGCTGAGCTTCGTCCTCTGCAGAGTTCACAGAGATCAAAGTGTCTGAGGATTTGGGTGGAGCCAGTGGGGTTGGAGCAGGGCCCAGGGCCCAAGAGTAGCCGCCTGCAAGAGGGAAGAGGGAATTATGGGTGGAGACAAGATAGTGGGAGTCTAGAGGCTCTGACAGCCCCGCCCCCCACGAGGTGATACTCCGGACCTTGGGGGCCTCCATCCTCTCCAGCCTGCTAGCCCCACTCACACTACTTCCTGCTGGCCTCACCTCTGGCCTCCTTGTCTTGTCCTTACTCAAAAGCTACTTGAAGCTTTTATCTGAAGACCCCACCTTACCAGGCCTGGCCCCACCCTCCATCTCCTGGCCCCGCCCTCCTCCACCAGCCTCGCACCCAAGGTCTTGAGAAGCAGTGTGCAGTGCAGAGTCAGGATGAGAGGCGTCAGGTACTGCAGGCTCACCACGGTCACGTAGCAGTAGACCCGGACCACCTGGCAGGAAGGCAGTAGAGGCTGCAGAGGGGGTGGTCTTCCCAGGACAGGGACCCATGGCCAGGCCAGGCTTAGCCCAGGGACTGTCCCGCCTGGGGCCCATACCCGCTGCTGAATCTCTCTGGCCTCAATGCACCCAGCCTCCTTGCGAAGCTGCTCCACTCGAGCCTTAGCCAGGCACAGGTAGGCCTGCAGGTGTGGCCGGGTCACAGCTAGCCGCAGCAGGCATAGCACCACCAGCATCCAGAGGCGCAGGGAGTCGAAGGCCCCTTCTGATGGCCTGCAACAAGAGCCAAGCAGACAGGCAGTTTGGGTGAGCTACTGTCTTTCCAGTTCATTCCCGGTCTCAGACAGCCCAGATCCCTCAGCACCCCGACACACGCACAAAGAAGAGGTCACGTTCTTCATGGGCGCCTGGTATAGTAAGTCACGGGCGACAGGCTTTGTCCAGAGCCACAGGGTACACAGGGGCGACAGGAAGCTGGTGTGCAGGAGCAGCCTGGGGGGGGGTAGCATGATGGGGCCAGGCTCCTGACCCCCAGCCTTTACCCCAACCCCACCTTACCGGGGGAGCCCCGCTTAACTGTAGCAGGGGCCGGTCTGCATTAAAGGTCAGCGCATCCTGGTGGGTCTGAGCCAGCCTTAGGCCCGGGAAAATGAGGAAGGCACCCAACAAGGAGCCTAGCACCACCAGCCCAAGGCGGATGGCCAGCTCAGTCACAGGGAGCCTGGGGAGGAGAGAAGGCCTCAGAGAAGCCACGGCTGCTCAGGCCTCAGCCTGGAGGGGGCTCTGGTGCTCCCTCTACCTGTGCCTTCCCCCAAGATCCAGGTCCCAGGACTCACGCCCAGTCCCACCCTTGCTTCTTCAGGACAGGCTCCAGGTTCTGGATCACGCTGGCCAGACCTAGGAGAAGGTAAGTGTGTGCACTGTTACAGTTTCCAAGGTTGGCTGGTCTTCCAGCTCCCAGAATCCACCTATCTCGGGCCGCTGCCAATTTTTACCATTGACATGGTCCAAACTCAGGTCCTTGGGCTTGCAGAGGACCAAGCCCCACTCAGACAACCTATTTTATTTTATCTAATTTCTTTTTGTATATGCATGTTTTGCCTGTATGTATATCTGTTTGCCACTTGTGTGCCCGGTGCCAGTTGCAGGTCAGAAGACGGCTTCAGATCCCTGGAGCTGGGGTTACGTTCCAATGCTAGGAACTGAAACTTCTCTTCTTTGAGAGCAGCCAGTGCCCTTACCACTAAGCCATCTCTCCAGCCCCACCATCTACTTTAATCGTGTTTGTATTTTCCTGTGCTAGAGTGCAATCCAGACCCTCCATGTGCTGATGTGCTGTCCCTGTCACTGAGACACACAGAGAACTGCCAGGCACAGACTGTGCAGGACTCCTTACGAAATAGAACCTAGGGCAGGAGAGATGGCTCAAAGAAGGCACTGCCTGCTCTTCCAGAGTCCTGAGTTCAACTCCCAGTACCCATGTGGTGGCTCACAACTATCTGTAATGATAACTGATTCCTTCTGGTATGCCCTCATACACATAAATAAGTAAACCGTAGAAATAAACAAAAACAGGGGCCAGGTAGGTGGCTCAGCAGTTACGGGTGCTTGCTACTCTTTCACAGGACCCAGGTTCTCATCCCAAGACCCACACAGTGGCTCACAGCCTAAGTAACTCCTTTCTGTGGTTCTAGTGCCCTCTTCCGGCCTTTGCAGGTATTTCACAATCCTGACACACACACATAGGGTGGCAAAGCACCCAAACATATGGAATAAAAATAAATATTTAAAAATAACAATAACATAAATCTTTTTTAAACTTGTGTGCATTGGTGTTTCATCTACATGAGGGTGTTGGGTCTTCTGGAACTGGAGTTACAGACAGCTCTGAGCTGCCATGTGGGTACTGAGTCATCTTTCCAGCCCCTGTAACAACACATCTCTTAATCCGAGTATGCAGGTGGCAGGGGCAGGTCCAAAGCCATAGTGTGAGACCCAGTCTCAAAAGAGAGGGGGAAAGACAACCCAGAAAGTGCTCTTCGCCTCGAGCAGGAAGGCACACCTACCTGGCTCCAGACCCAGCTCCAGGGCCTCCTCCCGCACCACCTGCACCATCATGGCCAGGAGGAGGGCGAGGAAGGCGAAAGTGAGGCACACCGAGCGCTCGCCACCCTCCTTGGCGCTGAAGTACAGCCGGGTCATCATGAGGAACACCTTGCTGGGGTTGGGGTTAAGAAAGCAGAGACAGCACTTGGGAGGCAGAGACAGATGGCTCTCCGAGTTCGAGACCAGTCTGGTCTACAAAGCTAGCTCCAGGACAGCCCAGGGCTACACAGAGAAACCCTGTCTTGAGGTGAAAAATGAAGCCAGGGACAGGCTAGGGCTTTTCCTGACCCTGCACTCCAGAGCACAGACAAAGCTGCAGGACCTGGCCCTGGGTGCTTGGATTTTAAACTTGGTGTGAGGGAGCAGGTAAGCTAGGGTGCTGGTGTTTGATTGGCTGGAGGTGGCCTAATAACCTGTGCCTGATCAGAGATCATTATGTAGGCTGTGCCCAGGGCAGGAGGGGCAGTGAGAAGCCCACACAGGTAGCATTTGATGCTATGGAAAACTCAGAAACCATCTCTTCCTTAGGAGGACTGTGCTGGGCTCTCATGGGTGGACTCAGAGGCCTGGTGCATGCTCAGCCAAACCCACCATTCCTTCCTTACCTAGCTCCCCCACACATGTTTTTAGGCAACAGTGTTTAAGAACACGATACTCATTGCTTTTGTCAGTTACCTTGAAACTCTCCTAAGATGTAGCCCCATGTTAGGGGTCAGCTGTGAAATTTCCCCTCGGACCTACACCCTGAGTACTTGGTGGCCAGGTGATCCCCATAGTCCCCCAGCATCCCTGGGCCTCTGCTCTCAATGCAGGACAGGTCTTTCCCAGCTCCAAGCTGTCCTGGTGACATGCTTTTTAATGCAAAGAATATGCTAGAAGGTTCAGGTAAAAAGACAGACCTGGCAGTGGTGGCTCACATCCTTAATCCCATTACTCGAGAGGCAGAGGCTGGTAGGTCTGAGTTTGGGGCCAGCCTGGTCTACAGAGTAAGTTTCAGGGCAGCCATGGCTACACAGAGAGACCCTGTCTCAATAAACCAAACCAAACAAACAAAAATAATGGGCCAACTGCCAATAAGCTGGTCTTGTTTTCCCAATTCTATAGACATGGAGGGACAGGAACCCACCCAGTGAGGCCAATCCAAGAAAAGCAGACTACATGTAGAGTATGGTGACACACACCTGTAATCCAGCACTCAGAAGGTGAGCCAGGAGTTTGAGACCATGCTGGCCTACATACATCTAACTCCGGGGCAGGTTTGTGGCGTAGCGGGTGACCCAGTAGACAACAAGTTAGAGGGACAGGGAAGCCTGAGTCCCACTCCTCACATGCTGAAACCCAGGAGAAGGATACAGAGAGAAGGCCAGTGTGAGCAGGCACCAGAACACAGCGATGTTGGCCTCCTGGACCGGGCCCAGCACCAAATAGTAGGCCTCAGTGAAGAGGTATACACCAACAGAGTACACAGCGAAATCCACGAACCACTGGTATTCCAGAAAGAAGCGCAGGACTGCGGGGACAGGAGCTTAGCCGCGCTCCAGGTGTGCCTGTCCCAACCCCACCCTCCACGCCTGGGCAGGGGAGTGGGCTGGGCTTACCTAGGGCATCCACAGCAGTGAGAGGGCAGGTCGCCATCTGGAAAGGGGCATCTCGAGGCACTGACAATGGCTTCTCATCATGAAGGCCATTTGCCCGCCTGAGCATGGGGGACAGTGAAAGGTGAGGTGTAGCTATCTCCTCTGAGCCCACCAGAGACCTCGGTGGCGCTGCCCAGGAAAGACCTTCAGCCACATCAGGTGTGGGCAGCCTAGGCACAGGCCCAACCCAGAAGAAACAGCCGGGAATACATGATGCTGACTGCAGCTGCCTGGGCCTCGTGGAGTCAAATGGGGACCACTCACCGTTCCTTCCTGCCTCTGGGCCTTGGTTTCCTTGCTAGCGCCCTTAGTTCATCCTCAGACGGGTGTATGTATCGGAACAGACTGAGGAGGAAAAAAGTCAGAAAAGCTTGGCCTGGGGACAAAGAACCCAAATCTGGTCTTGAGGACAGAGCACTGGGCAGCTCTGCCACAGGGGGTGGCCCTGTGGGAAGGTGGCCCAGGGTGCTGGGGAACAGCCAGGGGAATTCTGGGGTCACAAGACGGGGGGGGGACTGATCCAGCCTCAGGGGCCTTGGAAATCCAGGGTACCCTTTAACCTGTGGACTGGCTCTCCTGGGGCCCATGCACTCCTCTAAGAGGAGAAACCACTCACTCCCACAGAATGCTCAAAAGGGGCCAGACACCCAAAGAGTGCAAACAGGAGAGAGCAGATTCCAAAATGCCAGGAGGGGAGAAGGGGGCTGTGTGGCTCTGTTGTCAAGACAGATCCGAGTTGTACTTTAAAGGGCATGGTGGTGCGGACTTTCCATCCCAGCACCCGCCCGGGAGACAAATAAAAGTCGAGGAGGAAGCATACACCAGGAGGACCTGGGCAGGGAGCTGGGCGTCCATAGCCAGTGGGACAGGGCTTACCTGCCATTGCAGAGCAGCCAGCGGGCAAAGGAGAAGTGTGGGGCCAGCCTGTGCATGAGGGTAGCCGCCAACAGGGTCACCACCAGCTGCACTCCCAGAACAGCCTGAGGAGAGACAAACGCTCCCAATAAGGAAGTAGGTGGACAGGGAGGGGTCCCCTGGCTCTGGTGGCATCTCTCAGAAGACACCTGGGGTGATGCCAGAGTTCATCTTGGGAGTCCCAGACATCCCCCCACCCACCATGACTAGACCTGATCTCTGAGTTTGAGGACAACCTGGTCTACCGAGTGAGTTTCAGGCCAGCCAAGGCTACATAGTAAGATCCTTCTTACATAACAATTTTGGGATTTGTTTGTTTGTTTTTTGAGACAGGGTTTCTCTGTGTAGCTCTCCTGGAACTCGCTCTGTAGACCAGGCTGGCCTCTAGCTCAGATATCTGCCTCTGCCTCCTGAGTGCTGGAATTAAAGGCATGTGCCACCATCACCCATCTAAATAAGCTTTTTAAAAAGGGACTAATAAAAATGGAGGTTAAGATCACTGGCTGCTCTACCAGAGGACATGGGTTCAATTCCCAGTACCCATTTGGCAGCTCATAGCCCCGTCTAACTCCAGTCCCAGGAAATTCTACAACCTTCTCTGGCCTCTAAGGACAGCAGACATACACAGACATACGTACAAAACATCCACACTTAATAAACAAATATAATAAAATAATGAAAAATGTCTTTACAAAGAAGAAAACGGAAAACCGTGCATGGTGGCACACGCCTGTCCTCCCAGCACTCGTCGACATGTCCTGCACCACCGACTACACCCCACTTCCAGTTGCTTACTCGCCCTCCACCTCCGACCCCACACATCCCGGGTGGGACCCCTCAGGGCCTGCTCACCATGTCAGCTCCCCGAGCGCACCCACGCACAAGGCTGGAGGCGGGGAACCCGTTGATGAGCAGCTTGAGAAGCCAGTCATAGGACGAGAAAAGGGGTCCGTAATGCATGCTGGGAATTGTAGTTCTAGCAGGAGCAGGCGCTTTTCTGTGTGCGGTCTCTCCCTCTTTTTTCTTCCTTATCAACTAAGCAGAAAACCAACCAATCCCTGAGCAGGAAAACGAACCAATCTCAGACAATCTGATCTCAAGGGACTGAAATCTGACCAATCCCTACCCTGAAAATTTTCCCCCTGGAAAAAAACGCAGCTCCTAAGAAGCCATAAGACCCGCTGCACCTGTTCGTTTGTTGGTGTCTTGGCACAGGCAGCCACTGTCCTGGACTCTTAACTCCCTCCCAATAGATTTCTTTCTTTCTTTTCTTTTCTTTTTTTTTTTTTTTTTTTTGGTTTTTCGAGATGGGGTTTCTCTGTAGCTTTGGAGCCTGTCCTGGCTCTGTTGACCAGGCTGGCCTCGAACTCAGAGATCCACCTGCCTCTGCCTCCCTAGTGCTGGGACTAAAGGCATGTGCCACCATCGCCTGGCCCCCAGTAAATCTCTTGAATGAGGTTTGGGTGAGACCTTCCTTTGCCTGAGCAGAGAAGGAGCCTGGGTGGAGTAAAGCAGGGAGGTAAAGCTTTCACCAGGAAAACCTTTCCTAGAGGACTTGTTACACTCCAGGGGACCTGAGAACAACTTCTCTGAAGCAGAGCTGATCACTGGGGAAGACTTTCCCTGGAGCAGGGCTGTAAGCTGCTACACTTTCTGTGACTGTGATATTCCTGGGCTCCCAGAATTCCTTTCCATCCGAGCTGTAACACTTACATGTGTGTAAGATAGAGTCCCTGTGTAATTTTGGCAGTCCTAAAACTCCCTAGAGTTTTGTAGACCAGGCTGGCCTAAACTCAGGCTGGCCTCTGCTTCCCTAGTATGGAGATTTAAGGTGCACAACACAACCTTGGACCCCCCCCTTTTTTTTTAATTGATTTTTTAAAAGCTTCATAGCCCTGGATGGTGGCTGGTTACCCAATAAACCTTGATATTTTGGTGTCCAAAGAAGGACAGAAAGGTAATTTTTGGAAACTGTCCTAGCAGAGACAGTGTTTCCTGGGAGAAATTTGAGGCCTCCCTAATCAGCAAGATCTCACCAAGAAGGTTGCTACAGAACCTAAGGAGCCAGAACCTCACAGGTGGTGAGTTAAAAAAAAAAAAATCCCTACCCCCCGCCCAGGGCACCCCAAAAGGTCCCTTCTGCAGAGTTCCAGAGACACTGCTAAAGCAATGGCTTCTCAGAGAAGACTCGCCAGCAGAATTTGCCTCCCAACCCTCCTTGTATGCTCTTTATATAATTTTTTCTCTTACTAGGGGCCAAACAAAATCTACAATACAGTTGTTCAGCCCAACAGCTCAAAAGATGATAGTGACAAATCAGACATGAAAACCTTAACCCCAGAAAACAAACCTGTGAGTCAGACTCAAAGACTGATAAAGACAGACTTTGGAGTCCCTGCTCCCACCCTTAAAAGGTCAGCCCTGCTGCTATTTCATTTGGGGTCTAACAAAGAAACAGCAAAGCACTACAGTCCTAACTGGTGTTCTTTGTTACGTGTAACTAATCATTCCGCAAGATCACATGAGAAAGTAAACAAGGGTCAGTGAAGTTTGCCACACTCTCAGTTTTACTGACTGGCGGTTCGGATACCTGCCTGTTCCCAAAGGTTTTCGTGCTGTGACTCACTGGGCACCAAAGAGTTAACTCGTCCCTTAGCTTGGAGCACCTTATTTAAATATCAAAGCTGGCTGGCTGACAGGCTGGCACAGGCTGCCAAACTCCTTCCTCTAATTTACAAATTCAAATAGTGATTCCCCAACATTCTCACACTATTTCTTCACTTGTTTCTCCCTCGTTATGCTAAAAGTCTGTGTCTCCCTGCCTTTACCTTTCTGAATGAGGCTGCCTGAACTTCTAGCTTGTTTAGAAAAACTCAAGGTCACATAATTAAACTGGGAAGTTCTAGTTATCCCATCTAAAACCAAGTCGCTGGAGACAAGGCATCCTCTCCATAGTCTGTTAAATATCCCACACTATTTTCCGGTTCAATTGTAGACATCCAAGGCAACTAGATACATATTGCTTTATAACTCTCTACACTTCAGTCTGTATGATTCTCTGCACTCTCCCATACCCTCTGTCTGTGTCTCTGCCCCAAACACCCCCCACCCCCGCTCTTTAAAAAAAAAAAAAAAAATCCTTAGATTACATCCCTAAAACTAGCCATCAAGGTCTATTACTTATTTGACTCCTCTGGAGGCTGACTACCAAGGCCCAGTAATCAAAAGCCCCTGTTGGTTCACCTAACTAACCTGTCCAATTAAAATTAAACATCCTAACACGGGGCTTCACCTTATCTTCATAAACCACCATTTGCCTGTGTGCCTCATCTGTCTCCTCCCTATCCAGAGGACAAATGCCCCTTCCTACTATCCCTTGTCCGGTCTGCTCCTCCCCCCATCTCCTCTACCATAGCGTCCCAGCCCATTCTAACACAAACCTCTCTTTCTCTTCCTCTTTAAAATCACACCTGTAAAGTCATTTGCTGCTGTTTTCACCTGAGTCAGGAAGGAGCCACTTTAACTTTTCTTCCCCTCTTCATAAAGGATTTCTCTGTGAAAACGGATATTTGGATTGGTTTGTGTCTAATTCAGGGTCTGGGAGGAAGCCCCCACTGTGTGTGTATGTGGTGGGGGGACTGGCCTCAAACTCACAGAGCTCCCCCTGCCTCTGCCTCCTGAGTGCTGGGATTAAAGGTGTGCGCCAATGGGCCTGGCCCGTTTTTTTTTTTTTTTTTTTTTTTTTTTGGTTTTTATTGCATTTATTTATTTGTGTGTGGAGGGCAGAGGACTGAAAGACCCTCAGAGCGTGTACCTTCACGCTCCCACTCAGGAAAGGTGACACTCCAAAATCACTCACGAGAAGCGGTCTCGATGCAAAAGCATGAGGAGTTTTTATTCCAAGTGCACTGGAGTCCACAGCCATACACCACGCAGGGGTAGAGGACTGAGGACTCCGAGTGCAGAATTCAGACAGCTTTTATAGGGTTTACAACAAAGCCTGTGCATCGCAAACCAATCATCTCATAGCATGAAGAGCCTGTGCATGTGGTACGGACCAATCAATTTAAATCATTTTATAATTTTAGACCAATAATTTTAAATCATCGAAGCCCGCGTTTTATAGACCAATCAGTTTTCTATAGCCCCGGAGGTCTGTGTTTGCTTGGGCTCTTAAGTAGGGTGACAAATGGCAGTTAGGATATGTCACTGGGGCGCGGTTTCACAAACAGTTTCACTAGTCAGATAGCAGCAAGGAGTGTGATCTCTGGCCTGTTTACTGGCAGAGGACAGGGTCTGGAATTTGAGGTTTTAAAGGGCTTTTTAGATAGTATTTCTAAACATTAGCTTCCTGGAATCATTGGCGATTAGGCAGTGTTTTTCATCCTTTCTGGATCTCTGCTTCCATCATGTGGGCCCCAGGGACCTAACTAAAGTTGTCTGGTTTCACAGAAAAGGTCTTGCTGGCCTGTTTGTTTGTAGATGGGGTCTGAACTTCATTATGCATTATGTGGGCAACGATGACCTTGAAGTTTTGATCCTGCTGCCTCAAGTAACACGCTCATGCTGCCTCAGTTTTCTCGGGGCTGGGAGTGGAGCCCAGACCACCCCAGCTCCCAGCACTGCTCCAGTTCAGAAGGAAGCCTGGGTGTCTATGTGCGGCGGCTTCTCTGAGGCACAATTTTCACTAGCCATCCGTGTGTGCTGGATCACATGAGGGCTGAGGCAGGAGGGGTTAGGTTCAAACTGGCTGTGCAGCTAGTTTGAGGCTGCTAGAGCTTCGTATAATGAGATAAAATTTTAAAACCAGGAAGAGATAGCTGGTCAAAGGGGCTTCTCACCCAGCTGAGGGCCTGGGTTCCAATCCCGGCACAAACATGCTGAAAGAGACAGCCAACTCCTGCAAATTGACCTCTGACCTCTACACCACTCAACATACATTATGCACTTGTACACAGACACTAGCTACTGCCTGGGCTAAGTGGCTCACATCTTTAATTCCTGCACTAGCAAGACAGAGCAGGCTTATTTTTGGAGCTAGCCTGGTCTTCATAATGATATCCAGGCCAGTCAGGGAGTTGTGTGGCTCTGGCTCACAAAATAAATCTTCAGACACATGTAATCTGAAACGTAAATGACTCAGAGACTGCTATTCGGGTTCAAACTACAAGCTGAATATCAGAAGAGCAAAGCAGCCAGCCACTAGCTCTCACCTCCAGCTCAGGCTGAAAGGGCCCACCCATGCACAAGTTCTTCACCAAGTCTCAGACTGCTGCCTCTCCTCGGCGTGTCTGGAGAACTGATGACTCCCTCAGACCTTGCTTCTGTCTTATACACCTCCCTAACATTGTAATTCTCTTTTAGACTGATTCACTCTCTTGTAGACCTGGGTGGCCTTACACTCACAGAGATCCCTCTACCTCTTACTCCTGAGTCCTAGAATTAAAGGTGTGTATCACCACCTCCTACCTTGCGGCTGCTGGGATTAAAGGTGTGAACCTGGCTTCTGTGGCTTGCAGTTAATTTTGCTTTCTGAATCCTCAGGCGAGCTTTAATGAATCATAAATAGTATATCACCACCAACACAAATTCCGAAAGGCTCAAACAGCAAAGGGGAAATTTTGGCTCATGTAACAGAAAATGCTAGATGTGGCACTGCACACCTGAGGCTGAGGCTGGAGGGTTGTGAATTTGAGACCAGTGAGAGCTAGTGGCCCCAGGCTCTGTAAGGATAGCCTGTTTCACAAACAAAAGCCACAACATGCAACAACCTTGGATTCAGACATGGCTTGATCAAGAACTGTGTGGCCCTCAGAATCCTATGGCATTTCCCAAGTGGCTTGGAGGGAGGGCTTCGGGCTGAGTGTGAAATCCTAGGCACGCCTGGGGGTACATGCCCATAGGCAAGATATCCACACAGTTGATGTGTTGTCTCTGTGACCTGTCATTGTTTAAGAGTGATGTGGATGTTTGTGTGAGGCAATTCTCAGTGACTCTGGGTGTCTCTGGGTGGATGTCCCTGCTTCCTATCACTGGAAGTACACTGGTCTTTTTCTGAATGTGGGATTCGAACTCACATCATTGTGTTCTAGGAGCAGCTGCTTTGTTGTCTGAGCCATCTGGGTCTCACTTATGGTCTGTTTGTTCCAGTGTGCTGGAGTTTTATGTCAGCATTGACACAAGCTAAAGTCATCTGAGAGGAGGGAACTTCAACTGAGAAAATGCCTCTATAAAATCAGATTGTAGGCAAGAGTGTGGGGCATTTCCTAATCAGCGATTGTTGGGGAGCCCCGGCACATGGTGGTGGTGCCATCCCTGGGCAGCTGGTCCGGGGTTCTAGAAGAAAGAAGGCTGAGCAAACCACTTCTGCAATGCTTCCGCATTAGCTCTGGCCTCCAGGTGCCTGGTCTGGTTTTGTCCAGACCAGTTTGGTTGTGTTGTCTTTTTCAGACATGGTCTCAGTATGTAGTTCTGGCTAGCCTGGAAATTTCAATGAACACAAGGCTGCCCTCTAACTCCTGAGTGCTGGGATTAAATAAAGGCTGAAGATTTCACTCCCAGCCTCTCAGGCCTGTTTATTTTCCAAAGCCTCCCTATCACCTCCTGACTCAGAGCCTGGGCTGTGAAGCTTAGCTACAACCTAGTGGCCTCTCTGGGCTTCAGTCTTGCTCACGTACAGGCCATGCTCATGGATTCTGCTTCATGGTGTGTGGACCTGAGTGGCCTAGGCCAGTTAACCAACCCCCTGCCTCCTGCCCTGCATATCCCAGGAGCTAAGCTGGAGGGTGGAGCCAAAAAGGGCAGGTCAGAAGGTCACAGAGGGTCCGGGAGACCCTTCCAGTACCATCCTGCTCCAGGACACGTGTCATTAGCAGACTGTGGGACTTGAGTGGAGGGGAGGGCTAAGCTTAGGAACCCATTTTTCAAAACTTTGTTTTTACATTGACTTGTTAGAGGTTCTCAATCCTCCTAATGCTGCAACCCCACTATAAAATAATTTTTGTTGTTACTTCATATCTGTAATTTTGCTGTTATGAATCATAAATGTCTGTTTTCAGGTAATCTCAGGTGACCCCTGTGAAAGGACACTTTGGCCCCCAAAGGGGTCACCACAAGTTGAAAACTGCTGACGTGTGTGTGACTTATGTATGGGGAGAGTGTGGAGATGGTGCCTATGGGAGACAAGTTGTAGGGTCAGTTTTCTCTTCCTGCCATGTGAGTTACCTCAGAGTGGCACCTGCACCCACTGGCTCAGCCATTTTGCCTGCCCTAGGGGACTCCCCCCCCCTTAAAAACTAAAAATGCACGCCTTTAGTCCCAGCACTCAGGAAGTAGAGGCAGCTGGATCTCTGTGAGTTTGAGGCCAGCCTGGTCTACAGAGTGAGTTCCAGGACTACACAGAGAACCCTGCCTCGGAAATAAAACAAAAATCACAAAACTAAAAGTTGTGTGTATATAGTATTCACATAGGTGCACGTGTGTGAGTTCCAGGGTCTACTTGCCTGTCCCCTTAAAAAAGCCATGAGGACATTAGGTGTCCCCTTTGAGGCCTGACCCCAGGACTGGACCCTGTACCAGAGCTGGATTAATGGGGTGTTCAGGAGGCTGAACTCTAGTCAGAGGACCCACAGCCATCATCGTGCCCGCTGAGCCATCTCTTCAGCCCAGGTCACAGGTGCAGGAGGAGGGTGCAGCCGCGGAGCTCTGCCTTCCCAAATGCCACTTTCTCCCCCTTAATCGCTTTTACATATTTTATGACTGTCTACTTGTGGGAAGGTGCCACCCCAACACTGCCAAGGAAGCCAGAAGATGGGGGGAGGGGCATGTCGTGTGTCATGCTTTGCCACTGTCCATCTTCTGCTATGTATTGCTGCCACCCAGACCAACCATCCGGGTGGCGAAGATTCGAACTCAGAGCCTAGTACTTACACAGCAGGCTCTCATACCGGCGAACCTTTTCCACCCCTCTCCCCATTTATATATCCGTTCATTCATCTCGTGAGCGCCTTGTGAGTATGGGTGGGCGTCTGCACGTGGAGGTCAATGGACAGCTTGCAGGCAGTTGGTCCTTCCACCAACAGAACTAAGGTCGAAAAGATTGGCATTAAGTGTCTTTACCTCCTGAGCCATTTTGGGGAGGCCTCCTGCTTACTTGTTAAAAGCAGTGTCTTCCCTGTCTCAGGCTAGCCCAGAAATCCTGATTACCACAGGCAATGCACTCTCCCCAGCATGTGACGTGCAATGAATTCATTTCAGACCAGAGCAGCTCAGGCCTTCTGGCTTGCCCTTGGTGGTGTCCCCCTGTCTGTAGCTCCTTCTCCGGTCGGTCACATCCCCACCCTCCACCTGCCCCTGCTCCTCTCTAGAACCCGTTTCTACAACGTGCACCCCAAAACCAGTGTACATAAAGGAGGCCTTGGAGAGACGAGGTGTGGATGCCTCAGGCTGGGGAGGCTGGGGGTGGGGAGGCCTCCCAGCGCCCTGCCCTGCCGAGCAATGGCTTTATTGATGCAGCAGCCGCAGGAAGGACAGTGCCTCACGGGTGGTGGGCTGTGCAGGGAACCCGAGACTGCGGGATCTCTGTGGAGGCTGGAGAGGAATCTTCTGTATTCTACCGTGGCCAGCCGCCGTCGGGGGTCAAGCGGCGGCACAAGGAAGCCGCGGGCCGCAGTGGCTCCGACAGGGGCCTGGCGAGGAGCAGAGGATAGGGAAAGGACCTGGGGAAGTCGCCGGAGGCCCCGGCGGCGGGGGACAGGCGCTCGGATTTAATGCTGATCGGGGTCGTCGGAGGGGATGCCACTCGGCCGGGGGGACCCTCCTCGCACAGGCTGCGGGCGCTGCTGGAGAGGAGGCAAGAAGATGCGAGCTTACGGGCCACGGGTCCTATGGGTCCCCTCTAAACCTCACAATGCAGTCCAGACAAGCGCCCGAACTCCAGGGGGCGCCCAACTCACCGTGGCCGGCCCGGGTCCGATGCGTCCCTCGTCGGGGGCCAGGGCAGGGGCTGTGGGGGGAGCGAAGCGGCGTCTCCGGGGGTGCAATCTGCCAGGAGAGGCTGGCTGAGTGGGGTCGTGCCAGAACCCCGGCCCTCCCCGCGCCGGGACTCGGGGCTGGGGCGAGGGGGAGGGGCGCACCTGCGGAGCCTGGTGGCAGGAAGGCGAGGCTCCCCGGAGCGGGGCCTGGGCCAGCGCCGCAGCCCTGCAGCACGCCGTGCAGGCTCCTCTGCCGGGACAGCAAGGACACCGAACTGAGGCCGGGGTGTGGCACCTACCTCTCCCTTCCTCTCTCCCTCCTCCTCCTCCCGTCCTCCTCCACCCCTCCGCCCCTCTCACCGAGGTGCCCAGCCCCCCTCGGGCCCCAACCAGGCCGGCGGGCAGATCTGGCCTCCGCCCATCGGTCGCCAGGTACAGGGGTGGGGGAGTCTTGCCGGCGAGGTGGCTCGGAGAGAAGATGGGGTGTCCCAGGCCTGGGGGAGGGAGACCCAGGAAGAAGGGGCGGCGGTGTCACCAGCGAGACCAGCGCCCAGGATCCTTCACCCTCCCCACCATGCTGCCCCCAGCGCTCACCCGGAGGTCGAAAGTGGGGAGGGCGGCTATGGACCGACGGTGCCTCCCCCAGCCCGCCGGGGTCGCAGCCAGGGGGGGTATGAGGGACCCGGTATGACAGCTCCGAGACCGACATCGCAGGGGCCACCGGCTGCGAACAGAGATGTGGGAGAGTGAGACGGAGGGGCTGCGTGCCCTGAAGTCTTTGAGGGTCGCTGGTTCGGGGCCCAGGCCTCTCTCTGAGGATGTCGGACCATCGGAGGAATTGTGGCAGTTAGACTCATTCAAAGCCCGGGTCGTAACGCACATTGCGCAGGGACTGACTCTTCACCCACCCAGTACGAGACAGGCTACCACGCAGGTGGCTTTCCCGCCTGGCCCTTCATGCTACTCTCCGGGTTTCTATCTCAAACTCTGTACTGGAAGTGTGTTTGGGGTCGGAGGAATTTGGAGAAGGAACTAGGAGGCTCTGGTCTTACGTAGATCAGAGGCAGGGGCGAAGCTGAGCTTCGGTCGCCTCCCAGTGTTCTCAGTAGCTTCTCTCCAGGCCCTTCTGGCCCCTCGTCCACCTCCAGCTCAGGCCCTTCCAGGCCCACGCCCCTTCTCTTCAGTGTCTGTGGGAACAGCAGGTGACAGGAAGATGGGCCTTGCGATCTTACCCGACTCCTGGAACTTGCTTCTGGGGTACCTGCGAGAGGAGACCTTCCAGGGCCAGTCTGCCCGGAGGGATAAACGACAGGCGTGTTCTGCTCCAAGGGGACCCCCAGGGACTATAACCACAATAAAGTCCCGGAGGTTCAAGTCCCCAGGCGTTAGAGAAGGCTCAGGAGATACTGGAGTCATGTACCCGGGCTGGACACTCCCGGGGCCCGCAGGTGGCTTCAGGTACCTGCAGAATATCTGCGTTGGTGCGGCTCTCGTGTGGCTCGCTGTACTCAGTGTACTTGAGCAGCACCCGATCCATGTCGCTGCTCGCGTAC